>VYZW01046005.1:406989-455956 GCA_013401315.1 Balaeniceps rex
TACATCATTCCAGCGCTTCAGACCTGTATTCTGGTATTTTTTACACACCAGTTGTGGGATAGACTGCACAGCAGGACTTCTGTCCTATTACACTGTACAACCTCCAGTCTGACTATCACTGTAGATGTGAGCACCTTTCCATTCACAGGGAATACCTTACTTGCATCCTTCCTTGAGGATGTATATCATATTGCAGCAATTTTTGAGCAACGTCCATCATGGCCTAGATAGATGAGACTCCAGAAGAGGCAGAAGCCAGATCACCAACAACCTTAGTGCTCAGAACCATCTTGTTCCTCATCCACAGCACTTTTCCCAGAAAGAGCACAAATCACAGGTACTCCCTGGGGTCACCTGGCTCATAAGTTTTATTCAGATCCCCAACAGGTCATTCTAAATCACCTATTCTCCTATGGCACCCTAATGGCTTTGTTCTGAGTTGGAGGAGGATCTAGGTTTTGCTTCCCCTTGGTATTACTGAGAAATGAATGGTTTGGGAAGAATTAAAACCTGCCATTCTGCCTTCTTTATCCAGAGGTGACAATCTGTCTCCCTTCCAGCCTGATGAAAGGTGCCCGCACCCATCTTTTGGGACTGAAAACCTGAGATTTAGCCCTATCCAATGATTGACAAACCCAGCGACTTCCATCAGCTTTGGCTCAATCTTAACTTTACAGAAAAAGGGTGATTGATTTTGTAGGAATGCAGCATACCCTTTCTCATTGCTCTTGAAAGCATATCCAGATACATCCTGAACCTGAAAAAGACAACTTACAGTCATACATCCTGGAGAGACCCACTGCATTTGAGTAGAAGTTGCAACCTGTCTACTTATACAACCTTTACTGAGGAGGAAGAAGACAACCCTGAGGAACCTGATCTGGTTAAAGATGTCCCTGCTCACTGCAGGGGGGTCAGACTAGATGGCCTCTAAAGGTCCCTTCCAACACAAAGCATTCTATGATTCTATGATTTTTAAGACAGTAAGAATGGGTTTACTGGGTCCGGTGAAAGATCCAGCTAGCAAATAGCTGCCTCTGGCAATGGCCAACAGCAGATGCCAAGGGAAGAGCAGAGGAAAAGGGTAAACATACAGCAATATGTGCCCAAAATACTCTTTCCAAGAGTTTTAGGCTGAAGGATGTCCCAAGCCAAATGTAGAAACTTTACAGTTAATGGACCTCCATTGATTACTTTGCTACAGATTTGTCTGGCTGCTTTTTTGAACCCAGAATATGTCCTGCAGCAGAAAGTTCTACCAGTCAATTAGTTTTTGTGACCAGAGAGATTTTTTTTTTTCCCCCAGAACAAGTTTCTGTTTGTTTTGAACCTGACATCTGCTAGTTCCATGAGAAAGTCCCTAGTTCTTACATTGGAAAAGACAAGGAACAATTGTTCCCTATCCACTTTCCATGGAAATTACTCCCCCCACCCCCAAAAAAAGCTCATCAAAAAAATCAAACAGTGCTAGAAGCTGGATTTCTCACCAGGAAAAGAAAATAGACGAATAACGCCGGGGCTGTCTAATAGGAGATCTTAGGTCATCTTTAATCCATTCAGGCTTTATATCATGCTTCCATGCTTACTATTTTTACAAAACAGTTTACCCCTTCATAGCAACAACTGTTTCTTCATCAAAACCTCCTCTCCCCTGGCAAAAACTTGCATCTTTCACTGCCAGGCTCTCCCAGGACTTCATGGATGACAGGTCCATCCCCGGCTACACCAGAACCGTTTCAAATTTCAGCAGGAAAACCCTAGATCCAGATCCCCGCTCTCCTCACTAGCACAGATACCCTGTCTCTCTCCCTCTTGGTTCTGCACATCTATTATGCGCATTTTCATTAGGAGCATTTTGCAAGCGATCTGTTGATTCATTGTATTAGAATTGCAAACAAATGGTATCATTTTCCCTGCACGCTCTTCTTTGAGAATTCAGCATTGATTTCCCAGCATTGTCGGGCTACTTGACTGACACTTCTGGTTGATTTGAACCCTTTAAGATTTCTCACTGAAACCACTCCTGCTCATCAGTTCTTCTGCTAGGACTCAAGAGCTTGCAGGAGCTCAGGCACCTGTATTAGTTTACACAGGCCCCACATTTCCCTATTCTAGATATGATTTGTAACGCTTTGCCTTGAAACCGTAATGTGACAGCAGAAAGTGGGGAGCAAGGGGCCAAATTCAAATCTATCCCCTATGTAATTCTATTGACTTCGATGTTTGCTGCGTGTCAGATGGGCACGTGCATTTTTATCACATCCAGACCTTCAAAGGGCCCTTGATGCTCTAAGCAGTCAATGCACTATTTAATCCTTCAAGTGCTGGGATTCTTTCTTTTTCCTGGGTGTTTTTGTCTTTTTAATAGACAACTGTGAATTTGCCACGGCTGCTGTTATATCTGAAATGACAACAAAATACTTTCAAATGCTGTCATATTCTTTACTCACGTAGAGACCCATATTAATGGGTCTCCCGCACCTTGACAAATATTCATGGATCCTGACATATCTGGCTTGCATAGCGAGGGTTAGGATCTTGCAGAGGAAAACAGAGGGACAGCAGCAGTAAATAATTTGCCCACACTGTTGCATAGCAGGCTCTCTCCGATTGCAGAGATCAATGCCAACAAAATGATCCATGTAAACGTGGCACTTTTGAAAGTCTAGCTACCTTCTCATTAGAGGAGAAAACAGAATAAAAAGCCCATTCAGCATCTGTATGGCTCCCACAGAAATCAGCAGGAATTTTTGCACTGCCTTCAGTGGGAGCTGCGTCCTGCTGTAAAATTCTCAGGATGTTTCAGCGTATTCTGCCTTAAAAGAATGAGGTTTTGGCACCCTCAGTAGCTAAGTGCCTTCACACCCCTATGAACCTGGACCATAATGTCAGAGATCAACTCTCCTTGTAAATGACCAATTAGAGATGCCAAGATCAAATCCAGCTACTAATCCAAGACGTTAAAACAAAGCACCAGAGCATCGAGGCCATCTGCACTCACCACCAGTGCAGAATCAAGACATCTGGTGGGGAAAAGGGCCTTTGGGTGTCCAAGATTCAGGATGTTATGCAGGAAGCACAAGGAAAGATCTTTTAGTGCAGGAAGCAATCTCTTCAAGACAAGTGAAATGATTTCGGACCTTTAAAACCGAATTGTGCAAAGCTCTGGAAAGCACAGTGCTTACTATGAGGTCTTGAAGAGGCAATGGTTGGCAAACCCTTCCAAAAGTTCTCCCTTTGCTGACTGGGTAACTGAGCCTTCATTCAGCTGGACTCAAAGTGGTCTCGTGCAGAGACCTGAGGGCATCTCAGTGCAGGAATGCGAGCCCCTCTCTGCTCATCTGCCTCCCACGCAGATCATCGAAAGCCTGGCCCAGTGCCATTACTAACGATATCTCCTGGGTGCGTTTCTCTTCCGACTGGCTGATTGATTTTATTGCCGTGGCAAAGAACTGCAAATATGAAGTGCTCGGTGTACCAAAATGACATGTGTGTAACTTATATTGCAAATAGTTACTGACATGCTGACGTTGTTGTTAACGTAAGAATGTTAAAAGGCTATTAATTTCATTATTGCTTAATCAGCAGTGAGCACTACTGTTCTCTCCTGCCCAGCTGCTTGGCTGGTGAGGTGTCCTCCAGAGAGGAGACTGGGAACAGAGGACAGTTTTGATGATGCCAAATGATGATGCACAGTAGGGTACAACTCCACACGACATCTGTGCACCTCTGGAGCCTAGATGGAGCAGCTGCCTTTATGAGCCTTAAATGGATAGGGTGTCTGGAAGATTTCAGTGGTGTCCCAGCCTTGATATGAATCTATGTGGAGAAAGGGCCTTCAGCCTTTTCTTGGTTCCTCAGACGAGCATCAGAAGTGATCTTTCTTGTTTTGTTTTTTCCTGCTTTCTCTTTCCTGTCTCTTCTCATCCTTAGAAAACCCTGCTACAAATCCAAGAAACTATTTCTCAGCACCAGAATAACTCAGCCTTTCCTTATGCCCCCAAAAAGTCCTGTACATCCAGGACAGAAAAGACACAGTTTCACCCCTTCTTGGATACAATTCTCAAATTTACGAGAACGTCTAAACCTGTGGGATTTATGAGCACCGATATCTTCATTGCTTATTTTATCAAATCTGTTCTTCTATACACTCTGCTAGAGTTCATCATAGCTCAGACCCAGAATCTCTCAGACTCCAAGAAGTTAGAGCAGGAGCGGAGAAAAAGATCTGTAAAGTCACACAGTCTGACCCTCTTTTAGCGCAAGAAGAAAGAGCTTCCCTTGGGGAGACCGGGGCGAGAGGATACAGAGAGACAGTTCCTGTAATGGGAAAACTATTAGCCCAATGAGTTGAAAAAGTGACAAACTGATAAGAAGTAGCCTGAGTATGAGGAATAACTTCCTGACAGCAAGATCTATCAGACTGCAGGAGAGAGGCCCAGGGGAAATGTCAGGAGGACCAGCATTCAAGCCACTTAAAACAGAACAAAACATATTTGGAAGCAAACCTGCAAAGACCAGGAGACTAAACTAGCTACAACCTCTTAGCAATAAGTCTTTTCCATAGCTAATAATTCATGAGGAGATATTAGAAGACACAAACAATGTCCAGAGAGGAATGCAGTTGACTTACCCAACTCTACCGAACGAGCATACAACTGCAAGAGTTTCTATGTCCCCTGGGACCTGGGGCAGCTGAACTAGGCTGATGGGAAATATTTGCAAAATGGCTGGAATGCAAATCCCTACCCAGGACTGGCCAGAAGCAGCAGCAATGCAAGGTTCACCACTACGCAAGTTCTTACAGACAGAAATGTTGCAGCACTGAAGGCTGCAGGACTTCTAATCTCTAGGTGACCCCAGGAAGGCAGTGAGTATCATCCAGTGGGTATTTAAAATTAAGCACCAATCTTTATCAGTAGAAAGCCATGCAGGAAAGCCTCTGCCTGATCCCTTCCCACAACATTCACCTAGAATATTGAGTGACAACGCCACAAATTAGAAGCCGTTCATCACTACAACTATCCCCCGGGAGTTGACCCATCAAGGACAACGTACTCATCAGTAGCCTCGTGCAGGTCATGCTGATTCCAAGGATCAACCAGAGATGGTTGGGAGCACGTTACCCACTCCCAGGGTTGCACCCCTCCTGCAGAAACAACTGGGTTAGGAGATGCTGGGACATCAGAACCCGAAAGATTGAGTGCATCTAGCATGAAGTTGAAAGAAGTGAGGGCTACGTGCGTACACCACAGCCCCTGCATCAAGACTCACATTCATTCACTGGTTCCGCCTCTGACTCACTGTCTGACCTTGAGAAAGTCATTTAATCTCTCTGTGCCTCAGGATCTGCATAAAAATAATTATTATAGCTGATGTTTTATGGGAAAAGACTGCTACCGTATAAAACATCATTCTAAAATGCCCTTTTCAAATCCTTCATTAGAAAAAAAAATCCTAGGGGGGGGCAGAATTGCAGAATCTTATTAAGCCCTTCCCAGCATCTCAGTGCGTTTGACTAACTCTCAGTACATGCTATGCTACATTTAGATCAGAATTTGAGACTACGAATTGTTCATAAAAATCGTCTAACTTATTCCAGTGGCAGGTTCAAGTTCTGATGATGAATTGTATCTAATTAGTTATTTTGTCATTTGCAAAGATAGCTGGATAATAAATCACTATTTCCAGCTAGAAAACTTTGACTTAGCATCTCCCCTCCTTCTTAATCAACTTTTGAGCCATTCATTAGGTTTTCATCCAGAAATCCTTTTTCAAACAATTGCCAAGCAACAAATATTTTTCAGGTTAAAATGAAGCTGGAGATTGGGCAGTTATTTTCTTACTTAAGGAAAAAAACTCCCTGATTACTGTCAGCCAAAAAAAAACCCCATATATTCAGCTTAAAGCTTATCTTCAGTAAAAGAAACATTGCTACAATTTTTCACCCCGTTCCAAGCCCTCCAGCCAGAGAGCAAAGGCAGGGTTTTGTTGCAGCACTGTTTGCACGAACAGCTTTCCTCTCTCTGTTTCAGGTTACCGTCGCTGGGGAAGATGGTAAGAAAAAGGGGGAATTTCTGAACCTTCTTCATGCCAGCATTCTTCTTCAGCTGGCCATGCGTGGTCCCTCCAAGAGGAATAACCTTTAGCATCCCAACATAGAGCGCAGAAGAAAATGAAGGAAGAGACTGATCTGTTCAGAGGGCTCCACTCTGTCCTACCACACTATTTTTTTCCTCTCTCATGGCACAAATTATTAAGCAGATCTTTAACTGTCACTCGTTCCAACTGCAGAGACAAAAGTCTCTTCTGCGTGAAGCCACCACAGCTCAATCAGTGTCACGCTGCCGCCTGTCACTCACGTATTACCCACTTCATTCATATTAAAGACCTACTCAGATCTGACACTGTAAAACACGTTGGCATCATACGCTTCTCATACAGAAATAACAAAAGAAAGAGAGAACTGTGTTTTATTTGCTTGTTTTGGAAGCTGCATCTGACAACAGTCGTTGCCGTTGTTTAGTGGATAAAAGATTTGTCGCTGTACAGGACAAAAAAAGAAAGGTTTTTTTTTTGCATGAGTTGTACCTCCAGTTATTTCAAATCAAAATACGGATGTAACAGCTTTCTGATCACAGCTTGGATTTCCTTCACTGAGTTTCCAGCAGAATTTTCTCTCCTGCAGCACTGGAGGGTTTGTGAAACTCTGCCCTTGCCTCCAAGCAAGCGCCTGTGTAGGACAGCCAACACCCGGGCTTGGACGAAGGACCATCCCTGTGCCCTACGCTGCAGAGAAGGTCAAGGTGACCAGCCTTATTAGAAACTCAACTTCGGCAGGATCAAGGAAAGCCACTGCAGTGCTGGATGCAGCGACCCTTGAAGTAAGCGCTCTCATCCGATGGCAAGAGGATGTTCCACCTTCAACCCAACGTCTGCCTAATAAGACCAGCGGGGACGTCAGAGGGAGCACGGAGGAATCCAGCATCGGTGTCCAGAGAGCGCAGACCATGCCGCTGAATCCTAATGGCCTGATAGGGAGGGGAAGTCACGGCCGGGGTCATCCTCAGTGACTACATGAGGTCCCCAGGCACCCGGCGGGGAGGGAAACCCCACGTTGAGGGCAGGTGCATTTAGGAACTGTTGTGCTTTGTATGCTCAGCTCTGTTTCCCTATGCTGGTCCCAAGTTTAACCATGATAAAATTAATTCAGGTGACAGAGCCCCAGGGCAACAGATGAAGACAGAAGCACCCTGCCGAATTCTTCAAACGCTCTTCCTCGGGATAATTAATTGCTGGATGCAAGGTTACCTTTAGGATAAGGCTTGATGCTTTTCTCATTGCTCTCTATGCAACAGCCCCCTCAACATTAGGGATTTAGAAACGCACACGGACAACACCGCCGCTATGCAGCCACTTTTTTCAAGGAGACTTATACTCTGCAACAGGCAGAGGAAATAAGATCGCAGTGAGCCTACCCTGGTTTTCCAAGTTCAAAACGAGCTCTGGATTCATTCATACGCACTTAAAGCCTGGCATCTTTAACATGCCTGAAGGTTTTACCATCTTCTGAGATTTCCACTTGAATTACAGCAGCAGTGGGAAAAGACTGAATGAGTCACAGTCTGGAGCTCTGTCTTCCTCCCATCCCATTGAGTCACACACAGATAACTTGATGAGAGGTTGTGCATCAGAGAGCACAAAGCAGCTGTGATTTGAAACGCGCCCGATGTCCAATACCAATAACTCAACATTCAAAGCAGTGGGAGGAAAATTCAGATACATCTCCGGCACAAGTCTAGGCCTCTTTTCTGCTCTCTTGTCTGGAGAGAGTTCATGCCACACTTGTAAGATAACAGAATGATGTTGCAATCTAGCCATTCCCAGAGGGGGGAGCTACCAACAGGTCCTCTACACGAAGGACAGGATCATGGGGTAGTAGAGGAACACGTGCAGTCTTGGATGGTCCAGAATCCCATAGAAACATCCCATGGACTACCTCACTCCCAGCCCATGGACTCCCTTACTCATCCTCCACAGCTTCAGCTATGAGGACATTAACTGTTGAAAAGAAATACTCTAATACCAAGCTGGAGGTCTGCAAGGGGCATACAGCTTCATGTTACAAGGCATAAGCCAACCCTATATAGACCGGCCCAACCCTATACAGACAGGACAAGGGAAAATATTCCCACAGGTTGGAATATCTCGTAACTCCTTTCTGACAGCTTTCCTGCACCACCTTCTGAAATGAAGGCCAGAAAAACACCAGATGAGCTGGACCTCAGGTCTGCTCTGATTCTCTATTTGGTCAGCAATGATTTCTGCCCCGTGAAGCACTCAGGTGTCATCTTTATAATGGGAATTTTGGTCAGGGAGATGGGGAGCGGAGAGAAAGCAAGAAGCTGACACTTCTACATGCACCACATTCTAATTGGGGTCAAGGGATGCAACAGTTGGAGAGCAGCAAGTTATTTTCTGCATCACTGGCCTGTCAAAATACGTTTCTACTCAGATATAAGGAAGGAAAAGGACAGAGTCCAGGAACAGCTCCCTGTCAAGTCAGTTCTAGGAAATGCGGAACGCCAGCAGCTGCCACCCTGAGCTGGGCTCAGCAAGGTGCTTTGTACTCTAACCTGGAGATGGCACGGAGCTACAAGGGTTAATGGAGAACCTCAACCAGACACAAAAGGAGGAGGAAGGGTATTTGAGACAAAATCGTCCAGAAATCATTTTCATAGGTAGCTTTGCCCATGAGGTAATATGATCCGCCTGTTGACATTTGGTGGACTTTGACTTGCCAAGTACATTTACCTGGCTCCCAAGGGCATCGGGGCGAAGGCTCACCCTTGCACAACCAGGCAAGTTTCACAAGGCCCAGAAAATTCAACCTCACTCACCCACGTACAAAAACAGAGCAGTTCCCTCCCTACCCAGCTCACCCCAAGAGAAAGATTGTGAGCCAGAATCCTCACTATATGTCTGGAAAGCTAAAGACCCATGTTCCAGCTGATCGAATGGTATGGGCCCAAATCCTCAGGCGGAAAAGGCTCTTGCTGACGATGGGAACAGATAGGACTGCTACAGGCTCAATGTGGATGTGGAAGGAGAAGAGCTCTTGTGGTGATCATCTTCAGCTTTGGCTGGAGAGTATGACCAGATGCCATCCTTCACCTGATGTGTCCCCCAGGCATACCCATTCCAGCCAAACCAACTGAGCAGTTAGGGATATCTCCACCCAGCAAGAGTGGGACCCCTGCCCAAAGCTGCGGCCAGCACAGCAGTGCTCGTCAAATCAAAGCAAATTACCCCACCAAGGGGCTTCCCTATGAGGACTGGGGGTCTGAGGGGCAGGAAGCAAGGAGGGACAGGGACAGAAAGCTAAAATTCATGGGGGGCAGAATATGTAAGAAAGCCAAGAAAAAGCATTTCTTTCATCACATAGCTAGTTGGAAAGACAAAGAAAATTTGGGGCTATTACTCAAGTGCATATGAAAGTGAGGAGAGGGGCAGAACTGGTGCTTCCAGAGACAGATACACCTGCGCACCCCCATGAAGGACCCCTACGCTGCACTGCCCTAACAATGTGGTTTAGATTTGGTCCAGAAACATCACATCTTGTGCTAAAAGCACAGCTCAGTGTTTGGTCAGGCTCCTCTGCTGACATTGTCACTAAACAAGCACCCCAGTCTGATGCCCTCCCCATCCCAGGAGATGCCCAGGTCCCCACCACGGGCCCGGAGACACCACAAGCACAGCACCCAGGTAGAAACAAACATCATCCTTAGCACAGCACACACGGAGATGTTTTCCCTGTGTACAGCTCTTTAAAAGCTTCCCTTCCTCATAAATGAATGATGAGGCCCCTTTAATTGAATTAATTCTAAATGCTGATCTCGGGATGAATTATCAATGTAAAACAGCAGCGCAAGCACGGGGCGTTTGCAGAGCGCTGCCAGCCACGGCGGCTCACTCGCTGCTCACAAATGTTTTCAAACAATGGTATGTGAAGGGAGGGAGAGAAGGGCCGGGACCCAAGGCCTTCCCTGATGGGATGCTCAGGAGCTCCTGCTACACTGCCTCTCACCTGCCTGAAGCCCCCAGCACCATCCAGGATGGGTCTGGGAGGTTCTTTGGATGCAAAAAGTCACTTAAGACACTGTGTTAAGGTATTGCTTGTGTAAGGTTGAAATAAGACCAGCCGTACGCGAGTCAGCAAGATGCTGCTGTTATCCAAAAAGACATCCAACCACCCCAACCCTTCCCATCACCCCAACCAGGTGATGAGATAATAGAGGACCAAGCATGGCCAAGAGTTTGTGTGGGGTGTGGGGTGACAACGGGTCCTTGTGTGTGGGGTAGGACAAGCTCAGAGCTTCCCCGGCTCGGTCCTATATCTGACCTACAGAAACATCTATCCTTGATGGACCAGCAGCTGAAAACAGTGTTCAAGCAGCCAGTTCAACGAGCAGCCCCTGAGTCAAGGCTCCTCCTGTCCCATCACCCTGTCTCGACACAAAGGATCTTCCCATGCCACCTCGGAGGGCTTGGAGTGGGATCACGTTGCAGGAGCATAGAAAGCCAAGCAGCAAGCAAAGCTGTTCCCATGTCTGCTCTTCCCAGCAGGTAGGTGCGAGAAGCCCAGCCATGCAGGAGGAGAGCTGCAGACAGAAATGTGTCAGGCCATGCTTTATTTCCTCAGGAGCCGGCACAGTTGGTGGGGAGGAGTTCGAAGGGAAAAAAACCCACCGTAGTGGAGATAACTGAGATGTGAGCAGTGGTGCAGAAAGCACGATGAAAGCAGGTGAGAAAGAAAGATCCATACCCATCCTCCCACAAACACTCTCCCAAAAAAAGATGCTTTACTCCTGCACCACAACCTGCAAACCACCAGCGTGGGCAGACATCCCCAGTGCTCTTCACTCCGACACCAGTTTCAACGGGACCAGGATTTTACCCGTTCAGTTAAAACAAACACAACCGCTACACGCAGCCCAGACGCGCGTCCAAAATAAACAGCTCCCTTGTGAAGATATTGGCACCTCAGCAGCTAAATCCCTCGCTTTGAGACAGGCTCTCCATCCCGCAGATTCAGGCGATCCCACCTGTTGGCTTGGGATTACCTTCCCTCGCCAGTTAACACTTGGCACAGCCATCAGCTCCTCCACGGGCTCATCCCCCTCCCCACGCGCAAGCTCCATCCCTGGCAATATTTGTCAAAGACTTTTCCTGAATTTCCCAACACCGAACAGTCGGTCAGCTCCAGCCCTCTGTGGCCTATCAAATTTTCTTCAAACAAGAGTCTAAATAAATAAAACCGAAGCAATTGTCTCCGCCGCTGAAGTTTTAGGGTAAGATTTTGGTCCGAGGCTTGTCTCCTGTCTCCGAAAGCAATCAGAGCTGAGTTTTTATGGCACAAGGAGCAGGGTAAGTGCAGATTGATTTTTCCTCCAGTGCGTTCCAGGTCCAGGCAATAAGCTTGGGAAAATCTCGGCAGACGCATAACACCCTAAGACAACAGTAACGAGGGTGGGAATAGATGACGCAGCCTTGCAAATCAAAGCTAAAGGCACCAGCGGAGCTGGTCAAGGTGGTATCGGTGAATAACGGGTGGGCCGTGCCTTATGAAAAGAGCCCTGTGGCTACGCTGCACTTACGAGGAATTCAACCCCACATCAAAGACACTTTGATACAACTGCTACGGTCTGATTTTTTTTACACAACTGCCATTAATTCATATAATCAGAACGTTACTGACGAGACTATTTTCCCAGTCCTTGCACCCTTACTGTGCTTAATCCCACGGCTACCGGAGAGCGGATTTATTTACTACATCCAGTTTACGACGTGTTTATTCACATCTGTGCCATGACCTTTCTGGTTGGAAAATTAGCAGTTATTAGAGGTAGCTAAAATAAAATACGATAAAATAAAATAAAATTGCCACAGCACAATTAAACTGTAATTATTATTGAAACGTGACCTAAAAGAGATTCCATCTGTGTAATACCCTTTCTTTAAATACACAGATATATACAATATTTAAAAATAAATACAGACAGATCTCTTCCTCTGTAGGTGTAATTACACAGCTACATCATTTAGACACGGCCACGCTGTATGTATATCCCACAACGCAGATACAGTAGGCGGTATATGCACGAGAAGAAAGTTATAAACTATATTTAAAACGCGATCATTACTCAGAGTATTTGACACCTCAAGTATCAAGAGATACATTTGCGCTGAAATCATCTTCTGCTTGCTAATCACTCAAACGCAAGCTTCCGATGAGCTTCCCCTCCTCGACAGCGGGGTCCCAGCAACAGACTCAGCTATCTGAAAAGTCTGAGAAACATTTCCTTCTTGTCAATTAATAGCAAAGCAGAACTGGCTGTGCTCAAAATAATAAACAAACCCAGTGCAAATTCCTCTGAGCAGCGGCTGGGTGCGAAACTGCTGAATCAGCTCGGCCGTAGCACAGAGCAAAATGAAAAGCGCTTAAAAAAAAGGAAACAAAGACAAAAGCAAAAAAAAAGAACCCTCGCCTTCAGAATGAAATCAGAGGGCAGCAGCGGGAGCACGTCTCGTAGCACGTCTTGGCTAACAAATCCCTTCATCGAATTTGTCTGGTTTGTGCACGTGTGCGAGGTGAGCATATGTCTCTATCAAATATTTCTGGCGGAGGCACTTATAGGTGAGACATGCCTAATGCCCAGTCTTCGCCGCTCTTTATGAAGGGGCCAGAGGAGAGGCAATTTTTAAGTGCTGTTAGCGGCATGCAGCTTCGTGAGCGCTGGTCGTCACACGCCACCCCAAGGCTGGAGTCACTTCCCGTCGTAGCAAACCTCTGGGCTTTGGGGCTGATATCTGGAACCCCCTCTGAGGCTGTATTACTGCTGCACAGGCAGCTGCACCACCCAGACACCTTGCAAAAAGGAGCCTTTGCTTCTGGTCTCACCAGCTTTGTGCAGATGGATGCAATGCGGTCAGCTTGGGTGCTTGGGGTGACCTGCTCTCCCCACAGAGAGTAGAAAAGTCCCTTTTCTGATACTTTGGCAAGCACTGGAACAGGCTGCCCAGGGAAGTGGTGGAGTCCCCATCCCTGGAGGTATTTAAAAGCCGGGCAGACGAGGCGCTTAGGGACATGGTTTAGTGGTGGACAGGTACGGTTGGACTCGATGATCTTAAAGGTCTTTTCCAGCCAAAGGATCCTATGATTCTTTGGCCCAACTTCTAGGATGTCACCTCTGTGCTCCAGCAAAGATGCAAGCTGCTGGAGGAGGCACATTTCTGGGTCCACCCCAGGCCGGTCCTTAGCTCAGCCGGGGCGTTGCTGGGATAACCCTGTCCACAGTTTAGCATCCAGCTCAGCCCCAGTCTCACCCATGCACCAGCTATAGCCCTATGGGACCACCAGCCTGCCCGTCCCACTAGAAGTGACAAACCCTGGGGCTGGGCATGTAGAAGCAGCAAATGAAGGTGAGGATGGAGTTCGCAAAGTTTGCATCACACACAATGTGATGCCAGCAATGGCAGGGGCTTGGATTTCACCCAAGATGTCCCTTCCAGTCCTACACCTCTTTGCAGCATGGCAGAGCTCTGCTCTCTGGCCCTTCAGCAAGTCCTGATGCAGGGGTGTGGGGTCAGAAAACTCCCTCTGATGTGGAGCAGGGCACATTTTGGAGAGGACACTGATGTGCCTTCTTCCTTGATGTGCTTTGATTTGAAATGAAGCCAAGGAAGATATCAGGAGCTAACACAGCAGCTCTGGAAATGAAGCAGACGATACAGAGTTTTGTTTTTCATTACAAAGCCCCAACTGTGCAGAAATAACTGCAGAGAGGTGACTGGCAATGACCCTCTGAGCATAGCATGAATGAAATCATGGTGACAAGGGACTCTGAAAGCCATACAGGAAGAATGGGGTAGGGGGAATCATGAGAAGTGATAAACTGCAAAAAGGATGAAAAAGATCCCACTGACACAGCAGAGGCTGAGAGCAGAGAAAAGCGTGGCTGTCCCTCAGCATAGAAACAGCCCTGAGATTGAGAAATCTTGGTCTTCAGAAATCAAAAAGCAACAAGCACGTGAGTAGGAGGAGAGCAGAGATGTTCCCAGAAAGAGAAAGGCAGCTCTTGGTTTGAGCAATTCTTTTGCAAAGATGATTTCTGGAAGAGCAAAGAAGGAAATTTCTTCTCAACCTTGCAGATTTTGCATGTGCTGGGAAAATCACTACTCTTAAGAAACAGAAATAGTCAGAGGGCCATGCACGTTGGGTGGTTCAGGCAGTGAGATGAGATGACCACGCTGTGCACTCTGGCCTTTAAAGATGTCTGTCTGGTAGTGGGAGAACCAGAAACTCTAGAAGGAGCCCTGGGCAATGGGATGTTGTGTTGGCAGAAGTGTTGAGGAGACACAAAACTGCATCACGAACTCTCCGGGTTGAGGATGTTGTGTTTGAGGCAAAAGACCTCTTAGACATTGGACTGTCAGGACGGTCCACCAGAATGATCATACGTGATGCCAGAGAGATTTGCAGACCACTTGTCTGAAGCCAGCCATGACTATAGAAACACAGGACCGGTGAAGACTCATGAAGACGTGAAAGGTCCGATTCTCAACCAATAGGACATGTGAAGAGGGTATAAAATGCCAATACATGGGCACACGAATGGCTGTTTGAGCACCAAGCCTGCTTCCTCTGCCTGCGTACGCTCTGAGCACTGAGCGCAGCTTTCCTCCTAACTTATTCATGATGTTCTGGCAGCCTCGCCAAGTTCACCCCAACTCAGCTCATGCAAAAAACAAAAGCTTGGAGCGTTGCAAAGGGCATTTCACCAGCGTGGTGGAGGGAGGAGGGAGTTCACAGCAGTAACACTGCTCTTCCAGAGGGTGATACTGTTCCAGGAGCTGCAAGGGGCAGGGAGGGAAGGTTATGAACTCAGGCCAGCTTGTAGCTGCCTCTTCTGGGAAGTCAGGGCCTCCCACCGGGATGCAGAGTCAGCTACAAGCAGAAGGGTTTGAAGCAGAGCCACTGCGGGGAGCTGTTTCCAACTGGTACTCAATAAGCACAGAAAGGGATCGTGCAATCAAGCTGCAGCCCTTCTACCTCCGTTACCTCTGCACATCCCTCCTCGCGTGCACACGCAGGCTGAAAAGAAAGAAATGTGCTCTCACCAGCCTCCCTTGCAAAAAAAAAAAAGTCATTTATTTTTCCATACTAATCCGGCCACTGGCCTCTGGTCATTACCAGCAGTGCTAACGCACACGATTGGAGTTTGCATCCCCCAGATGAGCAGATATTCATGCAACAGAGAGAAGCGTGGTCACCTTCGCCATTCTCACTGCTCCAGGACACAGCGGAGCTGGTGTTCAGGCTGGAAAGGAAGGAGTTACGGAGACTCGCACGTTGGGGCTTTGCTAATTTCCTACTTTTTATCCTGCTGACAACCCTGGGAGATGTCCTCTCACGTCAGCGCTGTAAGGAGGAGATACAACAAATGTGATAATGCCAGATGCCGCTGATAAGGGATGGAAAAGCAGCAGGTAGGACTGCTTGCTCCCCTCCAGGGAGAATAAGTGAGATAAAACTGCCAGCTCAGAGCAGCCCGCTACCTTCACCATGAGGACCCTGTTTCCATTTAGCTGAGATCCTCTCCTCCTCCCATTCGGGGATGCTTAGCACTTATTTGCAGCACCCCAAAAAGATCTGCTGGATCTTCAAGAGGGCAACACAGTGCCCACCCCAAAGCGGCCCTGCTCCTGCCCAGACGTGATGCATATTTTTAATATTATTAACAGTAAATGTTTTTGGCTTAAGGTAAACACAAAAGGAGTAGAGGTACAAAATTGCCTCGGAGAGTATTGCCTTTAGTCTTTACGGAGAGCATCCTGCAGGATCCTTCAGGGCCTTGCTGCATTTCATTCCTTGCAGGCTCTGCCCTGAGGGGATGGTGAGGATGAGGACAGTGCCCCATGGCCAGGGACAGCAGCGGTTCAGGGTCACCACCCCACCCCGGTCTGTAATCCAGCCCTGCTGCACCCTCCGATGCAGCAAGGGGGGACCGGGAAGGGAGCAGGTGACGGTAACCCAACACTGGCTCCAGCTGCCCGGCTGCAGGCAGGCTGTTATAAATAACATAACCAGTGGCTCTCACGTAAAGCTGGTGGAACAAACACATACATTGGTCTGGAAGCAGGGGATGGATGCATGGACTGAGACAGTTCAGGGCAGATCAAGTCCAAGACGAATCCAAATCTCGTGAAACTCATTCTAGCTCTTGGCCAGGCTGCTGGGAATTATAATCCTTGCATCTTTTTTTTGCAGGGAACGTGCCATGATCTTAACCTAGCTCTACAAATTATTTAACTCCTTTGCATCTCCATCCAGGAGAACGGATATATTGTTTCCTGGCTTTGGCGAAGAGCTGAGAGATCCAGCGAGGACAGCACCCTCGAAACGCAGAGCGTGTGCGTGGATACACGTGCACACTGACAACGACCTGCCCGCAATCGTGGTTGGCAAACACTGACCAACCTAAAAGTCAGGGAAGGAAGGGTGTGAATTTTGCAGCTTCAAACTTCTCATCTGCCTTCTGCCTGGGACTACCCCTAGCGTGCCAGCGAGGTTCAGCACAGCTGCCATTTAAAATAAGCCTCCTCACACAATTTAACAATACCCAAACTCATACCAACGATAACTTTCTACCACACCACAGTAACTCTGTATTTATAGCTACGATTTCTTCATGCCACACACCCCTGTATTGCCCCCAGCAGCAGATCCAAGAATGCCCATCCCCATAAAAAGTGAATTTGTTTTAACAAGCTGCAGTGAAACCCATTTCTGCTCAGGAGTGAGTTTCAGCCACACGACCCCAGACCCACGCCAGCACGTGCAACGCAGGATTTCTCCCCCTGCTCCTCGCTAGAGATGACAGGGCAAAGTCTCCCGAGGGTTAACACAAAGCTACAACCACTTCCATTTGAGCCGTAATTGAAAATCAATAGGATCAGTAGTTTGAATGCTCATGTGCTTAAAGCAGGGGTCCAGGAGTCAGAAGCAGGAGTGATTTCTTCTCCTGGCCCTGATCTGAAACAGAGATTTTTCTGAGTTCTCTGGGCTTGTGATCCAGCACCATTAAAATGGAGATAATCCACTCTTGGGTTGTAATTCACTAGAGCTTAAAAAGTGCTGAGGCACATGGGTGCTTGGGATGCACTCACGGAGAGCAAGTTATTATTAAATATATTAAAGTGAGAGGCAGCGAGGGATGCCGAGCCTTCCTTTTTTTTTTTTTTTTTGTAAAGAAGCATCGAGGAAAACTCTACATCAGCGATCCTGGCTCCACTTGACTAATACCAAGAAGCAGCAGTGCCAGGACACCCTGGCACTGAGACCAGCATCCAAGCGCGTAAGGTGTTGTGCAAGACACATGGTCCAAGCAGGCGACAAAGACTTTATCATTCCTGTGGGGATGAGGCCAGTTCTCAAGGAGATGCTGCTGACAACATGCTGGGTGGAAGGGGCTGTCCATGCTCCCCTCTCCAATGTGTATCCCAACCTCTCCAGCTCTGCTAGCACGGGTCTTCTCACCCAACAACAAGCAAATTGCATCCTCTAGCTCGCTCCCTCCACCCTTTTCCTGCTCATTTCTTGTTGCTGCATGACCTTGAAGGTCCAGAGAGGGAGGAGCAGCCACGGATGGCTGTCAGAAGCATATCCCACAGTGCTCAGAGCATCGGGAACATCCATCGGGAGGGAGCCCACCTCTGCTGTCAAAATAACGGACCTTGCTACGTTACCTGACCTCTGCCCTGGGCCCCCAGGAACGGCGCTTTCTCATTATGTATATTGCGGGCAGGCTCTGGAATGGAGAGATTCATTTCACTAAAGGGGTGAAAGACCGTAGTGAAGGTGAGGGGGGAGGAAGGTGGAATTACCGATTTATCCTAAATCAGGATTCGCGACAAGAGGAAAGGATAAAGGGGCCACCAGTTGCATCTCCCATCTCCCTTCTCAGCTGCAGGGAATAGCTCCGTGCACTGCTCCACAATCACCCATCAGTGAGGAGGGGGTTTTAACCAAACCAGTGCCCCGTTGTGAGCAGAGCTACACCGGATTAGGAGGACTCGTTGCGGCACGACACGTTGTCCCTCTGCCATGGGAACCGCTGTGCTGGTAAAAGCACTTTAATAACACCAGCGAAGAACAGGGAGAACATCTTCTTTCTTTATTACAGCCCAAGCAGCACAGCTCCTACGGCACTCAAGGTTCGTGCCACGTGGCTTGAACCACAGAATCTTTTGGTTGGAAAAGACCTTTAAAATCATCAAGTCCAACATCTGGCCTTCAGCTCCAGCTGCTGCGCAGCTCCGAAGCAGCTGCCCAGTTCCTATCGGATCCGAACTTCCGCAAATCTGGAGTGGTAATGCAAACCTCGTGTTCCCAGGCACAGGCAGCCTCAGTTGAAAGCCTCATTTTGCCCAGCCCTGTTCACGGCACGGCTTGGAGGTGTCATTAAGAATCCAATCAATGTGACGTCATGGGTGTAATTGAATTATATGAATGCTCAGCAGTCCCTTTCCACTTGGTATCCCCATTGGCTAATGTTGAATTATGATGGATCATACACAGGGACATATGAAACATGTATGAATAACCCAAGCATGCATTTTTAATGATGCAATCCTGATAACTTCCCCCTCCTAATGAAATCAAAATGAATTAAACACAAGTAGCTGTCAGTGGCATAAAAAAAGAAAGAAAAAAAACCTCATCGTTTAAATGGCAACACGAAATGTTCGCCCGAATTGCGGTGTGGCTAGGACCGTTTGTTGTAATGATACCAATTAACATATCTATCCATTTAAAGTTTCCAGTGTAAAAAGAAAGAGCAGCTCGGGTGATATTAATGGTAGGGAAGAAAGGTGACGATAATGGATCACAGGGAGTGAATAGGACTGAACTGAGCGGGGTAATTCAGATGAATTGTCTGACAATGGCTGGACAATCCCCCAGAAGAGCATGTCCCCAGATATAGGATAGAGCTTCTGGGCTTGTGACGTTCATTAAAATAAAATACGGGCAAAACCGGCAAACCCAACAGTCAGAAATGATCCAAGTCAGGCAGAGACCACTGGACTCCAGGGGTCTGCAATGGCCAAGTTAAGGTGAACATCCCAGATGAGCGGTTTAGCTACAGGGGCCTTTCTTTGGGGTAGAGGGGATCAAAAGACTTCTTGAGGTCGCTTCCATACCTGTAGTCTCTGATTTAACTGATCACGAGCAAAGAAGAGGGAATCATTTGCAGGGGTGGCCTTGCATCTTGGATTTGCACTCTGCATCGCTACTGACCTCTTACAGATACAGTGCAAGAGTTATCTTGGACAAGTAGGCAACGTGGGCCCAGATCTGTGTGTCTCCATCTATCAGAGCCACCCAGATATTTTTCTTTTGCCTTCTACCCTGTCAATATATCATCATCAATTACCTAACACACCCTCATAAGCACTCTGCCCAGGGTTATAGCTTCAACTGCCTGGGCTAACGTTGTTCTGATTTCTAAATCCCTAGAAAAATGGGCAGCAGCTCTGTTAAAAAAGAAGAAAAGAAAAGAAAAGAAAAAAAAAAGAAAAAACCCTCTAATTTTAAAAAGTAAGTCTTTGGAGACTTCTAAAGAATTCAAGTCATAAAGAAGAAAAATTTGTTCTTACTCTGCAGATCATGAGTTTCTTCCATGTTCAGTGAAAATCAGACATTTCTGTCTCGTTGCAGATTTAGTATAAAGCACAATGTCACAGACCTTGTTCCTAATTGCAGACAGGCTGGACACAGTGGCAAAGGATAGAGCCACTAGAGATACCAATATATGTCTCATAACAAGCTCATTAGCTCTAACACCAGACCCCATGTTTCTCAAAAACTATCCCAGGGCCCCTCTCAGGATTTACGCCGAGCATGCTTAAGCAGCAAGTCTCTTGGAAGACCTGTAGAGAGGAAGTCAATACGTTCATAAGGGATGAGCAAAGAGTCATCCTTTGCAACTAAGAGCAAGCCAGTTAAATAAATAAATGAGAGACCGTTTACCTTCTCCGAGCGGGTGGTTAGCATGCCTTGCTTGCCTTTCTGCAAGAATTTGGCACGTCAAGCACTATCGCCAGATTTTGAAGACGGTGGGATCTGTGTACAACCGTACCGGGGGTAAAACATAATTCAGGGTGGAAACGGGGTCAGAGAAAAGCCCTTCTTTCCCAAGTGCAGCAGGATAACTCATTAAGGGAATAATCTTGCTGCCATCCTACAGAACCTGAGGTTCACCCCTGTCCTGTGCCACAACTTGCGTAGCTTGTGCAAGTTTAGACTTTCTGCTGCGATGTCTCACACGGAGTCACATAACACTGCAGCATGTCTGCACCGGCAGGGTATTTCATGACTCTCCCAAATAATTCATGACTCTCTCAAATAATTGAGTTATGTGTATAGAAAATAGATGGGTAGCTATATCCAGGGAGTGGTGTAAGCGATGCTTTGAACTCCGCTGTCTATATACACAAGGACATCCTGGCTAGGAGGTGATCTGGACCACTTTCTTAATATTAAATATCTACCTCTTTTCCAGGCAAATCCACTTTAGGCATCCAAGCACAGAGCCTGAATAGTTTTGCTCTCTCTGCAACTCAGGGACAGTACCACTTCCATACCTGTCAGCAGAGCTGGGAGGATAAATACATTATTGATTTGATCTGCTGGGCAGCCAAATCCTACGGCTGGAGAATCTCCGAGTGGCACATTAAGTAGCATCTACAACACCCAGCAGAGACAACCGTAGTCTTGTCTGGAGCACCAAGACTTCACTTCCATTTAAAAAACAGGCAAGATTTTTCAAGGAACTGGTATTTATCAGGAGAGGCAGAAAAAGCACCTGAAAAGGGCTTAATTTCTAAGGATGCTCATATCCTTAAATGCCAGCACTTCTGATGCAGCAAAAGCTCGGTGTCCAAAGTCACATCTCAGTTTTCATGCTCATGGTTTTTCACAAGAGTAGGTTTGTGAGAGGGTGGAAGCACTTGAAGGGCTCATTGGTGACCAGAGCTGTGAACTGTTCTTTACAGACAAACCATCCCCACCCTGTGCATGCCTGCATCCCTTAGAAGATCATTACAGACTTAGACTGGAAGATTTCAAGTTAAGTGTTTTTGTTTTTTTTTTTTTCCCCTTTCCCTTTTTGCTTTGCACCGACTTCTCCGTCATATGTAAATGTTAAATCACGGCATAATTCAGAGATGGGTTTGTTTATTTTACAGAGAGTCAATTCATCTTTCTTGAAGAAAAAACAAAAAGAGAGAGGGGAAAAAAAAAAAGATGCTTCAGCTTTGTTAAATTTCAAAAATAAAATCACTTCATAAAAGCTGCTCAAAGATGGCACATCACTGGGAGATATTTAAAATGCAGGCAGTGGGTTTTTAACTGTTCCCGAGAAACGCTCCTGTCGAAGAGAATGAGGGCCATGAGGTTAAAACACAGCCATCATAACCTTTATTGCTTCATTTTTGTGAAGCCATTAACCACAGGAGGACCACAGATGTGCCACAGCTCCAGCAGCTGGAGTGAAATTCAATACCCACATCAGAACCTAATTTATGATCAACCTGTTGGGAGGGGGCAGGGAGGCCAAAGTACGGCATTCCTGCGTACCGCGCGGCGGGGAAATCAGAGATGCACGAGGGTCTAAGAAAAGTCACGTGTTGAAAGAGCTCAGCCAAAACCCTTGCACAAACACCCAAGCCCACGTCACGTGGAAGGAGCCACCGCTTGCATCAGCGGTGAAGTCTTGCGAGTGGAAATTTTGCATCTGAAAGCAGCTGAACCCCAACAACGTCCAGCTTTGAACTAACGGTTCAGTTGCCTGGGAAGCCTCAAGATGAAATCAAAGTGCCACCGTGCTTGGCGCGGGACGTGCTCATTGCAAGTGACAGTCCATTCCCTGAAGAACTTGCAGGCTATGTAGAGAAGAGCGGAGGAGGCATGTAGAGAGGAAAGCGTTTTGCCTGAGGTCATGCTGCAATCAGCAACAGAGCCAGGAATAGATCAAGGGTTCCTGCTCTGCCATTATGTCATACCGAGGTTTTTTCTGACTACTCTTCATGCCCTCATGTTCTCTGCATCGCCCCCAATCTGATCTGGCCTTTCCCACCAGCCACCTGCTCCGCTTCATTCAGATCCTTCTAAGGAACTTGCTCCTTTCCACACTTTCCCCTTCATTCAGATCCTTCTAAGGAACTTGCTCCTTTCCACTTTCCCCTTCCAGTTACTGCTCCAGTTACTTGTGCCCTTCTGATTGCAAGTTCCTGGGTAGAAGGACCTCCTGCAACTGGAATCGTACACCCAAGTACTTTTGAAAGTATCTTGATTGCGTCTTTGCATGCCTAAATACTTCCTCTCTTCTTTAATCCATCCCATCCTACTAACTTGAGCCTCCAAATCACGTGGAAGTACGCTGGGCATTCCAAAATATGTTGTTGAAGTGTGCCCCATCACCCAGAGCTTCAGGTGGTGCTGGTGCATAGCGATGTGATGCCCTGCCCGTGTGCAGCAGCAGAATTCACCGGGATAACGTCAGAGCCAGCCCTGGGATCGCTGCGACTGTCAGATGTGTGAACCCAACGAGAGACCAGGCTGCTCATCCACTCGTAACTCTCTGAATTTGCTGGCAGTGCCCCCGGTCACTGCAGATGCCATAAATTCCGCAGTTAAATGAGCCTAAAGGGTTTTCCCCCCCGCCCCCTAAGCTTTTAGCAGTTTAGGGAGCATTTGTAACAACCTCAGAAAGAATCAATCACTTAGGGGTGCACACGTGCTGGGTCTGTTGGCAGCCCCTCTTGTCTCCTAAACTGTATGAGTTGATGTTGCAGCCCAGTGTCCCCACTCTCAAGCCATCTTCCCTATATTCTTTGCGACCTTTAGGTGTATGGGCCACTGCCTGGCCAGGTAAGAGCACCTGAGCTTCACAGAAGAGGTTGGATAAGTCACCTGCGTTAGAATGAAGAAAAGACAGGACAGTACCAAGGACTAAAAGAAATGCCCCCATCCGAGCATGTAAATCGAATTTCAGCAGGAAACTCATGCAGAAGATAACCCTGCACCGAGCTTTGCTATTACCATAATGTTGGAGCACCTCGCAACCACTAATTGTTCACGAGACCCCTGACAAAGCAGGGGAGCACCATTACTGTCACTTACAGACAGGGAACAGAGATGTAAGGGGTGTTTACATCCGAACAAGTTGCCCTCAGCTCCCTTTATGGTTCATGGAGAGAAAGAGACATTTTTAGGACACAATTCATCTGACCTACAATAGGCAATTTCAGTCTCCTGCAGGATGAGATGTCTCGTAAAAGGTCTGATTTCTCTTGCTGGACTGGAAGAGGAGTTGACAATACCTCCTGTGGGTGGAGATAGCTACATTTAATGAGATGAATCCCCACCCTCCAAGAGGTAGGTCCATAAAAGTCCAGAGGAGTTCAAGGAGTTCAAAGTTGAAGGAGGAACTCAGTCCTTTCCCAAATACCATTTTCCCGCTCTCCTTTTACAGCAGGAGAAATAGGGAGATTGGACAGATGAGTCCAAGATCACCCAGAGATCTTGGCACACAGGGAACACAACTGAGAGCCCCCAAATCCCACCACAGCACACTAGACTGAAACCTTGAAACTGAACTTTCTGGGAATTCGACTCCAATTCCAAACTTTGCAGCTCCATAAAAAAAAAATTAAAAAAATACAGCAGTTTGGAAACCAGGTGACGTGCATCTTGGAGGAGGGAACTGCAAGGAGGCCACCAGCACATGTTTCCATCAGGAGAGTGAAAACAAACAAATAATAGCTAGGCTCTCTGCAAGCAATTAAAGAACGGTTAATGAAATCACCTGCCACCGACAGAATTGACAAAACATAGAAAATAAGTCACATCAGAGTCTGCCAGAGCATCCCTGGCATGGACAAGGGGCCTGATGGCTGGTGTATATTTAGTGCCAGTGATATCATCTTTCCTAGCAGGGCTTGCCTTCTGCAGCGAGGAGAAGGGCAGCACTTCCACGACAATGTCAGCGTGAGCTTTAAGAGGAAAGCGCCTGAGATTTCCTTAACAGGGAAGAAAGCAGCACGGTGGTAGCCTGGGCTACATCACAGAGCAGGAGACGGGCAGGGGTTGCAAAGCACGACCAGGATGAAAACCCAGGGGGGAAAAAAATGAAAAAAAAAAAAAAGACCCACACATAATATCCATGCTGATATCTTAAGCACTGGCAGATGATAGTGTAATGAGTTTGTGGTTATTCAGGTCCTGTTGACCGTTACCCCATCGTAACCTGGGACTGGTCGGAGCTCTGCAGGATGGGTAGAGCTCAGATCCCCCCTAGCAGGTTCCCCTAAAGGCAAATCCTTTTTAGCACAGAAGGGCATATAACACCTTGGTGAACGGTCCTGCATCTGCACATACATGCATTATGCTGACAATTTTTTAAAGGCAGAGCACTGGAATACTAATTGCAACCGGTCTTTTAATCTCTTGCCTCCCATCACTGCTGTGCAGCGCCCCCAGTCCCCTAAAAAAAGTCAGATTCCCCTAAAAATGAGGGGCTGGCTTAAAAATCATGAATTAACAATCAATGCTCAGCTTGCCGTTATAGTTACTAACAATTAGTGTCAGGATACATTTGGGACTTTGAGCATTTAGGACTTTCAGCGTTTAGGTGTTACATTTGCCTGCATCCCCCCTGCCCAAGCAGCCCTGTTCCCTCAAAATAAGAATATCTCAGTCATGCGGCCCAAAGCCATATTACATCTCTAAATGAGCGGACGTAATACACCAGGGTAGCCCCACACTACTCACCATCCTAAAACCTTTTCTTTTCCCACTCTATTATGATAATTTAATTCACTACTGGAGCTCCCAAGGTGAGTGCAATTCTCCAGCTTCCAAGCAGACAAAAATGCTAACCTGGCAGAAGTAGTTTAACAAAAAGCCTAAATGCAGCAGACTCATAAGATCTTGCACCTCTCCATATATCGCATGCTAAGATAGACGTGCAAGCAAAACAGAGAGATACAGATTTGGAAACGTTCTCTTTTTCTCCATGAATAGTAAATTAGCTAAAAATCCAGAATTTAGGTGGGATTTGGGGAATTAATTTGCATCGTTACAAGGGGGAGAAGGGGCTTGAAAGCATCAAAAGATTTTGACTTTTCCATCTCACAGTTGAAATACCTGTAAGAACAGAGCTAATAAAATGAAGGAAAAAAAAAAAAAGGAGAAAAGGGGAAGTGAGGAGGTCAAATAACCATAAGTGGTTGTTTCATAGACCATAAAACTTTCAGAGCTTTGGAGGTTTGTTTGTTTTGTTGAAAAAGAGGAGGGAAAAGCAAACAGTTTTGATTTGGCACAGGTCTGGGGTGGTTTGTTTTTTTGTTTTTGTTTTTTGTTTGTTTAGGGTTTTTTTGTGGTTTTTTTTTTAATTTATTGTTTTGTAAAATTTTCTCCATGCTGTAAGAAAACAACCAGACGAGTTATTCTCATTGTAAGAGACAGACAAATACTCAAACCTAACAGGACGCCAAGGTCCTATCTCTTACCAATAGAGATGCTGTCTGAAGGGCAGGAGAAATGCATTAGCATGCACGACGTGTCCTTATCACTCGGGTTAGCTCTATCATCAATATGTTCCCTTAGACCCCAAGGAGATAAATCAATTGTGTATGAAATCCAAGAGAAACCCACAGAAACTGGTAAGCACTGGGGAAAAGATCAAAGTGTCTGTAGTGAGCAAAACCACATCCACCCCAGCAGATATCACAAGTCACAAACTCCTGCCGATAACCCAGCCTTAATCAAGCATATGACAAATGAGGCAAACACAGGGAGATTTGCACAGTGCCGGTCACTATGTTTAATTAGATTTCATCAGAACGGTTCTGAGAAATTAATATGACGAGGTCTTTGCCAGTCTCGGTGATAACATTTTCCCTGGCATCGCTGGAACCTATTGCCAGCCTCAGTTCAAAAAAAAAAAATTTACAAGAAGTCAAAAGGAAAGATGACTCCAGACCACAACCATGAGCATCCCAGCAGGGTGGGATACCAGCACGACTGGCAGTAGAAACAGCGGTTTGCATTTCCAGGATGCCATAGATACAACAGCGTGCTGGGGTCCTTTGCCAACGTACCACATCAACTAGAAAAAACAACCATCAGCAAAGCTTCCAAAACCCACCAAAGTCCCTTAGGACTTTGTGTTCGGTTATCCAAAGTGACCTAGCCCTGTGAATCATCAGCAGAACATGTTCAGCACGACAGAGCGTAACCAGAGCTGAAACCCACAGATGACTGGCTCCCAACTTTCCTCTCTAGACTTTGCTTCTCTTGGCACCCCAGAGTCCCAACCCATCTCCCATTGGAGCCTTGGAGTGCTCAACTTGTTTCCAACACACACTTCCAGGCTCAGTGCACCAAGGGGGATCCCAGCTTGGAGGCATTGGCGCGTACTTGATGCAATGCTGCTGATAGACAAGAACTCTTACCAGGAGTGACCTTCTATGGGACGCAGCCCATGGAAGGGATACCTCCGTTAACACGGTCCTGCTGTCTCTAGTCAAGTACAGATGCCAACCCAGCTAGCACATCTATTTCCTTTTGGGGTCTTCCATTGAAATACCACTCCAACTCAACTCCTTTTAAATTTAGGAGATGAATGATCACCCTTGGGGTCACAGCTGGTAGAACACTGGCCAGTATGAAGAAAGCCAAGCAATGACAGAGTCAAGTTAATGAAAAAGGTATTATTGACATTAACCTAGATTTGACACTATCAGGTTACAGTCAAATCTATAGGGTTAGCTGCTGTTATCACAGCTAGCAAGATCCTTTCTGGTCACCCTGGGCACAGCATCCCAGCGGGACTTTGCTGGAGCCACAGCTTTGATTAACTGCCCTGGTCTAGCCTTCAGTCCATATTTCTACCCCTCACCCAGCAATGATAGCTTTTCTAATTTCAGAAAGGGTCAAGGACCTGCAGCTCTTCCGTATGGTTTTGTTTAGGAGAGGTGAAAGGCTACTGACAGGGTTTTTGAGGAAGAAGAAGAAAAAAAAAAACCTCCAAACAAAAACCACCAAGACAAGTGTCAGACCAAGCGGGAACAGATCCCCGAATCCTGCATAGCAACCCACGTCTTCACTCCCGCAGACACCATATGGGTTGGGGTCTACAAAAACCAGCACAACCCTCTCATGCTTCCCCCCAGGCTTCTCACACATGAGTCTAACAACCAGCAATCCATCAAAGCTTGATGGCTCTCAAGCCAGGCTGCCATCAAGATGAAATGAGAGAGAGATGATGAAGCATAGCAAGCCAAAGTCATTAAACCAAAATGAAAGAAGCACAAGGGGGAAGAGATAGAGTTGGAGAGGAACAGGGGGAATTTTATTTCTGCTTTCCTTCTCATTGGCTTCACAAACACCACCAGCAGCATTCCTAAGTGGTGGATATGCAGATGGTGTTAAAGCCCCCTAACAGGGTTTCGCAACCACCACGCTGATGCCGAGGGGCTGCCGCACACTGGGGAGCCTGGGTGTGTGCAGGGGAGAGGTGGAGAGAGGCTCTTCAAATTAGCTCAAGCCAAAAGTTGCTTATCCTAATAAAGGGAAGCACATTCCTTTTTGCCTTTTAATTAAGAGCTGGCTCATAAATCAAACCTCTCATTCCTACACTTTGGATGTCAGCTGAGGGAAAGGCTCTTTTTGAATAACCAAGGCCCCCTAATGCAAGCTGCGGTCCCTCCTCCAGCTCCAGAAACACAGCTCATTACACTACTTCAGTTTGCTGTTACGAACCCACCCTGCCTTTGCCATGCCAGGAATTGGGCCTCTGGTCACCCCCAGAAATGCCCAGCTATGGGTCACACACTCAGCAAAGCTTCCCCCAGTTTAAGCATCAGCAGTGGGGAGGAGAATCACAGTTAAACTGAGCATTTCCCTAAGTTTCCTCAGGGGTATCCACAACGTATTTTAAATTAAAGGGTTCCTAGAGGTGGGCTGGAGAAACTATTTAAGGCAAATTGTTTTTGCAGAGAAGTAGCCAGAGAATAAAGCCTGAAAGGCACGTGTTTAAACTTAAGCAATATTTTTTGCATGCAAACACACGCATAGATTATGCATGTTTTAAAATACATTTCAAATTCCAGGGAAAAAACATGGATCTTCGTCCACAGCTATTCTGTATCCAGCCACTCTGACCCTACTCTGTTGTCTCTGCACATCAGTTACTTCTAGCACCTGGGAGAGGAGCTAAAGGTGTCGGTCCAGGCTGCAGCAGATAGTCCAGCTGGGACTCTCAACAAAGCCTTGGACAACATCATGAGTGAAGAGTGGGAACAAGCAGGTTTCATGCAACACATACCCCATAGGCACAATGGGGTCCTGCAAAGGGCTGCAGAGAGAGCAGGGAACTGAATCTGGACCTTGTTGTCATGGTTTACGTAGAATCATAGAATGCTTTGGGTTGGAAGGGACCTTTAGAGGCCATCCAGTCCAACCCCCCTGCAGTGAGCAGGGACATCTTTAACCAGATCAGGTTGCTCACAGCCCCGTCCAACCTGACCTGGAATGTTTCCAGGGATGGGGCCTCCACCACCTCTCTGGGCAACCTGTGCCAGGGCTTCACCACCCTCAGTGTAAAAAACTTCCTTGTATCTAGCCTAAATCTCCCCTCCTTTAGTTTAAAACCATTACTCCTTACATCTTCACCACTGCTCAGTACCCATCCTCTACAACCTTTCTTCTCCCTTCCTGAAGGCAGGAGCTGTCACGTTGTGATGTCTACATCAATGCCTATCTGCAGCTGAACCAGAGATCAGTCCTCTGGCCAGCAGGAGAAGGCGGAGGTGAGACAGACTGCAGAGGTGATTTTGGGCACAGATACGGCTGCAGGATGGTGAGGGGGACAGAGTGGAGGATAGTGAAAGGAAGAGACGGATGCACAGCGCCTTATCAGGGACTTGCTGTTCTTTCAACTGGCTCCCTGATAACATATGGAGCTTAATCAAATATGCAAATGATGTCCTATCTAGAGACAAGGGAAATAGAGGGAAAAAAAACAGAGACCATGCATGAAAACAAGCCGATAAAATGAGGGAGTGAGTAGAAGGTTTCCTCTTTTTGATAAAATTATTTCAAAAGATTAANACATCATGAGTGAAGAGTGGGAACAAGCAGGTTTCATGCAACACATACCCCATAGGCACAATGGGGTCCTGCAAAGGGCTGCAGAGAGAGCAGGGAACTGAATCTGGACCTTGTTGTCATGGTTTACGTAGAATCATAGAATGCTTTGGGTTGGAAGGGACCTTTAGAGGCCATCCAGTCCAACCCCCCTGCAGTGAGCAGGGACATCTTTAACCAGATCAGGTTGCTCACAGCCCCGTCCAACCTGACCTGGAATGTTTCCAGGGATGGGGCCTCCACCACCTCTCTGGGCAACCTGTGCCAGGGCTTCACCACCCTCAGTGTAAAAAACTTCCTTGTATCTAGCCTAAATCTCCCCTCCTTTAGTTTAAAACCATTACTCCTTACATCTTCACCACTGCTCAGTACCCATCCTCTACAACCTTTCTTCTCCCTTCCTGAAGGCAGGAGCTGTCACGTTGTGATGTCTACATCAATGCCTATCTGCAGCTGAACCAGAGATCAGTCCTCTGGCCAGCAGGAGAAGGCGGAGGTGAGACAGACTGCAGAGGTGATTTTGGGCACAGATACGGCTGCAGGATGGTGAGGGGGACAGAGTGGAGGATAGTGAAAGGAAGAGACGGATGCACAGCGCCTTATCAGGGACTTGCTGTTCTTTCAACTGGCTCCCTGATAACATATGGAGCTTAATCAAATATGCAAATGATGTCCTATCTAGAGACAAGGGAAATAGAGGGAAAAAAAACAGAGACCATGCATGAAAACAAGCCGATAAAATGAGGGAGTGAGTAGAAGGTTTCCTCTTTTTGATAAAATTATTTCAAAAGATTAAATTAAAGCAAAACTAATTAGGAGAACCGCACTTAAGCCGACTTCCCGTAAGAAGGGTCAGCAGGCAAGAGGCATTCAAATCAAAGGCAGATGCAAGAGGCACTTCAAGGGCTCCCTGAAAAGTCATTATCCCAGTCAAAAGGGAAGGGGATAGAGAGGAGGAAGGAATGACAAGAGCCATTTTGGCTGGGCATCCGTCCGGGCATTTGATGGAGTGTATGGGGAGCTAAAGAGCCTCTCTTTGTCACCCTGGAGAGCAGAAGTAGCAGGTGAAGACTAAAGCTGACCACCTAATGTCCCATCCAGAGCACTTCTTGGAGAACAGAGGGACAAAACCAAACAGGGACAAAGACATAGACTGGGGGGGACGAGCATGTATCTGCTTTTCCTTGTGTCCCAACCCTGCATGGTTTCCATCAACAGCACAGCCACACCAGGTACTGAATACTCCACGTCTTGCACAGAGATGCTGACACCACACAGAAAATCACCTGCCGTGACAAGGCAAGTGACAACCAACATCACTGCAAACTGTCCCCCGGAAAGCTGCAGGACCCAGGGATTTCAGCATGGTAACCTGCAGCAGGACATTGTTATCTGTCCCTTTGTGCCTGCTTTTGTCACTACATCCCCCTGCCTGCACAGCACGCATCCTCAGCCCACTGCGGGGAAATCCAGCTCCGCTGCTTTGCGACTGGAAGCCTGTCAAATTCAAGCTGCGGCTTCTTAAAGAAAGAGTTTGAAGAGGTGATGGTACAACCTGCTGCCTTCCCTGCTGCAATGGGTCCACCGGAGCCCGCTATTTCTCCTGGAGTTGGAAATAAAAACGCATGGTACAGCATCACCGACACAGAACGCATGGCAGCAGCCAGCAAGCACCTCTGAACTTTGAAGTACAGATTGCATCTGGAGGGATCAGGCAGTCATTTGCAAATCTCATTGCACGATCCCATCTCTGACAAGACTCTGAGGCGCTGTTAAACCAGAACCTCCAAAAAAAAAAAAAAAAGAACAGCACTCAACGCAGGTATGCAAGGCACCCAGCAAAAGTACAGCTCAGCCAAACCCTGCGCACCAGCACGGAGATTGCTGAGTAGTCAGAAGGCAGAGAGGGGCACTTGAGGGAGAGACATGGAAAATTAATTGCTCTCTGCCAAAAAGCAGGCTCTAACTCTTGCTGGGAACCGCAGCCTTCCTAGCAGAAAAAAAAAAAAGGGAGTTTTCCTACTGCAGTTAGATACTGCGATGAGCAGCGAGGTAACTGCAGCGTGCTACGCTGACAAGTGGTAGCTGGAAGTCCCAAAGCAATGGAAATGAGGGGTGTGAGGCCCAAAGCACCTGCCTGCAGGGACAAAGAAATCAGTGGGTATTTAAAACAAGAGCCAGCTGCACCAGTTCAGTGGCAGAGTCTGGATACAAGTCCCCTGATGTGGTTTAGGGCCTGGGGTTTTGCAGCAGAGGATGGAACACAGGGTAACCCAGGCTGGAAGGGACCTCAGGAGGTCTCTAGTCCAACCTCCTGTTCAAAGCAGGGTCAGCTGTGAGACCAGACCAGGTCGTTTTGTCCATTCAGGCCTTGAAAATCTCCAAGGATGGAAACTACACAACCTCCACGGGCAACCTGCTTCAATGCTTGCCTGTCCTCATGGCAAAAAACTTTTCCTTCTATCCAGCTGGAAGCGCTCTCATGTCAACTTATGCCTGCTGTGTCGCATCCTCCCACCGCTCACCAATGTGAAGAGCCTGTCTCCATCTTCTCAATAACTTCCTTGTAGGCATGGGAATGCTGCTGTTAGGTCCCTCCAAGCTTTCTCTTCCCCAGCCTGAATAAGCTCATTTCTCTCATCCTCTCCTCTCAGGGCAGGTTCTCCAGCTCCCGGCCAATCTCTTCACTCACCCCTGAACTTGCTCTGGTTGATCAAAGTCTTTTCTGTACTGAGGGGCCTAAAACTGGGTACAGTATCTAGATATGGTCTAGCAATTGAGTTCAATATGATGACCTTCCCCTCAAATCTACTAGCAGTGCCCCTATTTGTACCGCTGAAGATGTTGTTGGCCTCTTTTGCCATGTAGGCACACTGATGGCTCATGTGCAACTTGGTGTCTACCAGAATCCCCACGTTCTTTTCAGGAGAGCTGCTCCCCAGCCAGGCAGTCCTCAGCCTGAATCGTTGCAAGAGGTCGCTCTTGCAAGGTCCTGCACCTGGGCCAGGGCAACCCCCGATATCAATACAGGCTGGGGGATGAGGGGATTGAGAGCAGCCCTGCGGAGAAGGACTTGGGGGTCCTGGGGGATGAAAAGCTGGACATGAGCCAACAGTGTGCGCTTGCAGCCCAGAAGGCCAACCCTATCCTGGGCTGCATCCCCAGCAGCGTGGCCAGCAGGTCGAGGGAGGGGATTCTGCCCCTCTGCTCTGCTGAGACCTCACCTGGAGCCCTGTGTCCAGCTCTGGAGCCCTCAGCACAAGAAGGACATGGAGCTGTTGGAGCGGGTCCAGAGGAGGCCACAAAAATGATCCGAGGGCTGGAGCACCTCTGCTACGAGGCCAGGCTGAGAGAGTTGGGGCTGTTCAGCCTGGAGAAGAGAAGGCTGCGGGGAGACCTTAGTGCGGCCTTGCAGTGCTTCAAGGGAGCCTAGAGGAAAGATGGGGACAGGCTTTTTAGCAAGGCCTGTGGTGACAGGACAAGGGGTGATGGTTTTAAACTAAAGGAGGGGAGATTTAGGCTGGATAGAAGGAAGACATTTTTTACACTGAGGGTGGTGAAGCACTGGCACAGGTTGCCCAGAGAGGTGGTGGAGGCCCCATCCCTGGAAACATTCCAGGTCAGGTTGGACGGGGCTGTGAGCAACCTGATCTGGTTAAAGATGTCCCTGCTCACTGCAGGGGGGTTGGACTGGATGGCCTCTAAAGGTCCCTTCCAACCCAAACATTCTATGATTCTGTGATTCTTTTCCAGGTACAGGACTTCACACTTCTTAAACGAGTTCCTGCCAAATCTATTGCTCCATCCTGTCTAGGTCCCTCTGGATGGCAGTCCTGCTGTTCAGCCAGATCCTTCCAACTAACTGCAGCTCTGGGATGAACAGATGCACAGGGGAACCTGCTTCCCACCTACTTTGACCTGTAGCTGGTAAAAGGTGAGGTGCAACAGAAAGATGCCCACCCACCCGCAAGGCTTCAGAGCAGCAGGGGAAGAGAGACAGCACAGCAGCCTGTGACCAGGATACACAAGACCTGCATCTTTGATTTCACCCGTGGAGATAGTATCCGATCACCCAGAACTTTTAGGTCATGTTGGATGCCAGTATCATCAGCCAATGACTTTTACATGACCCAATACAAATGGGTGTTACTGGCCAATGTCCACATAGATTCCCATCACCACCCCTTTCAGGGCTGCCTGCTGGTACACCCAACACGAGCATCAAGTGTGGAGTACACCACAGCTACCAAATCACAGCTTTCCTGATGCTACGCCCAGAAAACTGAACTACTCTTCAGGCATCTAAGCTGACAACAACCTCTCAAAGAGGGACCGTATACGAATGTAGGACACAGACAACTGCAGCCTTCACAGACGTCAAATACAGATGGCAAGCGGTATCACTCCATCACAAGTGAGTGAAGCACTCGGACTCCCGCTGATTTAGGAAGCTGTGAGGAGATGCTAGGGTGAACAAGCCCCTCTTGCAGAAACCAGCTTCCCAGCAGGAGCCAGAGCCTCTACAGCATGTTTTCAGAGCAGTCAAGTCCACTTGCCAAACAGTTGGGGAAAAAAAAAAAATTTAAAAAAACCCTAACTCTTTCAAAGCAGCAGAGGGAAGGAGGAGGAAGCTGAGTTTCCCTGCTGACATTCGTACAGAGCTGTCAGCAGCAGAATATCCTCCAGGGAACATCAAAACTGAGCAGGGTTTCTCATCTTGTGCGTATTCAGAAACCCCCTCGCCTGGAGGAAGAGCGAGGATCTCTGTGTTTTCCTGCAGTTATCATGAGACTGTAAGCTTGTGCATGGCAAAAACAGGGCTCTCTCATTAGCTCCAGCTCCTTGGATGGGAGGTGAGGTATCAGAGGAGAAAAGGAAGACACTTCGTTCCACATGGGTACGTCATGGTATCAGCAACACAGCCAGAGCTCTATCGCCTGTGGGTCTCTGCCCATCTCTTGCACCTTTTTACCTTGCTCAAGCTGTTTTGCATGAAAAACTCCATTTCATTCCTCTGTTGCCCACTCGTGACACTTGAGAGCAATCCAGCTGTGTGGAAGGACCCGACATGCTGCCAGTCCCACCAGGATTCAGCTGCTCTCTCTTGCTTAACGGGATGAACACCGCTCTGGGAAGGGATCTCATCCCACATGTGAGGGGGCAATGACTGTAGCAAGAGGACCCATCATAGCAGTCAGTGATGATAATAGAGCTGCAGGTTCAGGTGTCCTTCAGGGTTACCTTACTGGAGCAGTCCTGACACTACCGTAGACCAAGGTGCATCTTCTCCAAGCCACAGGCTGAGTCCTTCAATAGCTGTCAGTGGTTCCCACTCCCTCTTCGAGGTAGGTGGGCTTCAAACAGCACTGTAGCATCCAACAGAGAGCGGTCAGCTGGCTGATGGGATGGGATAGCCACAGCCACATGGCCAGAAACCAGCAGGAGCTCAGCCTTGCGCATACTTTCCAATCCAATTATCTACCCGAGAAAGCCAACCTTCCCCAACGCAACTGTGAGATGGGCCAAAATGAGAATTTCAAATCTGAGCTCTCAGATCTAAAAATTTCCCCACAGCGTTTTGTCCCTGGATCCAAAGAAATCAGGGTCTCGAGGGTTCAGGGTAATCCGGAGGGTGGTTCATGAAACTGGTCAATACTGAGAATTTTCTACTAAATAGAGGCGATACCTGTTGGGAAGTGCTGCCCAGATTTCAGAGCTGTCTGATCTGAATGAAAACCTTCACCACGAATGGCAGTCCAAATCTAAAAAGCCCTTCAAAGACCTCAAACTGACGGGATTTTATGAAAAATGAAATACAGGCCACAGAGTGAAAGAATTGGGTTTTACGCCAAATTTCTTTCTTTGCAAGGAATTTAGCATAGAAGAGGCTTTGAGTGAAATATTTTGATGGAATAAAAAAGTTATTTCTTATGGGGAAGTTTCAAATAAGTGTTAGTTACTACTACTCCCTTTTCAAATAAACATTTCAAAATGGACAAAGAGCTTTGTTTTGTCAGAAATGCAATTCCTAGGGCTGTTCCCAGGTTGACATTTGTAAACTCAAATCGCCCTTTACACCTGCATCTACACACAGAATAATTGCAGGTAAGTTGTATTTCTTTGACTGGAAACCATCTGCACAAAAGCAATGACCCATAAATTAAATGCCTAGGGAAGGAATACAAGGAATACCGAATACTGCTTGCTCCCTTAGCGATGACAGGTATTAGTGGCATGTAATTTGGCCAGACACACCAGAAAAAAAAAATCCAAAACAAGCATACAAAACCGTGCAAAGCATCTCCATGGGTACATCTCTAGCTTTCTCCTGCCACCGGAGTGAAGAGCTAAGCGTGTAATGAGAGAGCGCATGAAGGAAAAGAAAAAGCCAGTGGATTTCGGCACCTGGCTGTTTTACAGCAAAGTGGTTTGTAGGAAGCACATACCAAGGAATAACTCCCGTTCCTGGTGGTTGGCTGTGCTGCTGTTTGCAGAGAGACCAAAAAGACCTTCAGTAAACTCAAGTGAGGCTTTTGTATCTCCTGAAAAAAAAAAATCACTGAAAATTCACAGGGGTGCCGATTGACTTTCAGCCACAGGTTTTGTTCGAAGCACTTCCCATCGTACGTAGGAACTCACTCTGCCAATGAAGCCCACCAAGCACCCTGAAGGATACTAAAGCTGTGGCAAAGCTCACCAACATGGTATGGAAGCACGGGGAACACCACGGGCCAGCCAGCACAGGAGGTAATTACAGATACTGGGATCTGACTAAAGCACTGCAAGATGAAATATTTCTCATTAAAAAGTACCGCAGGATCTTTAATGCCCACAAGTGGTCAGGAGCTGGTTTTCCATCCCATCCGATTCGTCTAGTTTAGCTGTCTGATATGATCACACACCTCACAACCTTTAGCGTATTAATTTTATCCAACGCTTCTTTGAGCAAGCAAAATATTTCTTACCCTTTCCAGGAGAGAAAACGAGGTACAGAGGCACACCAGAAGTTTCTGGTAGAGCAAAGAACTGAACCCAGCTGTCTCCCAACCCACTCATCCCTGGGCCACCCTTCTCCATCCCCAAGATGCCACCGGCACCCATCAGGCCTTTAATCCAAGGGCACTGGTTTCTATGCGTGAGATATGGACAGGGGGGATTTTTCTTTTCCATAGCTCTGCATTTTTATCCTATTTATATCTTCATTCTGCAGGGCCAGGCTGTGATGTGGACAAGCCAGCAGAATTGGAGGGCATATTTCTACAGCACATTATGCAGTGCCTTCCCGTTGGTCTGCACATGTAGCTATGTGAATGAGCGAGGGTTGCAAAATGTATTTTGCCTGGGGCAGTGAAATAGCTGGGGCCAACCCTGTCATTCCGTTTCACTCACTCTTTCCCTACCCTATCTCTATCTTGGTTCTTCCTTTTCTTTCTCTCTTTGTTGTCTTGGTTACATGGGCAGATTCCTGATATGCTGCTAGTTTTCATTTTAATGATATGTTCCTGTAAAGCACAATATTTTACTTCAGTTGTGTGTGCCACTGGATAAATTCCTTTGACATATGTGACATTTGTATATCAACTAACAGATATTGCTTTATGACTGTGGGTATTTCACAGCCTATTCACGGATTGCATGCATCAAAATCTGATACACAGCCTGCATCTTTTGTACAGAAATACACACAGGGAGAAAAAGACTGAAACTGCAGGAAAAATAAGGAAAGTTTCGCCAAAACCATCTTGTAATTACTTGCTGTGAGTCTTCCAACAACTGCGTAGATCCTGCTATCTCGAAGATAATCTCATATCTCCTCTCTTTGTGCTATCCAAAATACTTTGCTGTAGCTTGACCGAGTAGCTGCACTGCACCAGGAGAAACAGCAGTACATACCAGGCATGGCAGGACCCAGCAAGCAGAAAAAAAAAAAAAGACAGCTCCTGGGCTTTGTCCACTGGTACATGGAGTTTCATCTAATCCTACAAAGCTTATTCCAATTTACCCATAGGCATTTTTCTTTTTTTTTTTTTTTTTTTTTAACATAAATCAAACTTCATGCTAACATAAGGGATTACGCTGGAGTTGCAATACCAATGCAGTATTTCCCCTGCTTCCTACTCAAAAGCACCCGAGTGATGAGCCAAGGTGGAAAACAAAGCTTCAGAAGGTCTTGGCAGGGGTCAAGGAGTGTCAAGTGAAAATCCTGAGTGCCAAACTGGCCTTGTGTGGCACCCAGAGGTGTCCTGAGCTCAGATACCCTCAGGAGCCCTGGAGGAGGGCAGTGTGTGGAGGACAGTCACTGACTGCAGAAGTCATAGCAAGCATGGGGCTGAACCTGCAGGAACTGAAGGTTTCCAGGAGCCTGGATCAACTGGTCCAAAACATCCACACGTCTTCAGGAGAGCCCCGTTTTGCTTTGTATTCTGCCTCTCTGGTGCAGACTTATTCAGCTGAGGAAGACCTCAGCCCAAACCTCCAGCTCTGCTCTGACACACAGACCCAATGCAGTAACCACCGCAGGCAGAATATTCAGCACGTTAGGAAAAAAGGAATAAAATGAAGCTTTCTCAGATTACATCAGCCACTTCAGCTCCCCTCTTCTCATTCTTTACCCTATATGGCTGTCCCCGCTCTCCACCACACTCCATAAAGCACTAAAAGCTTTCTCTCCTATTTTCCCCTATTAAAAGGAATCAGATCTTGGATTCTGCAATGTGACCTGCAAAGGCAAAGACAGAGCTGTGCCTGAGTTTGCTTCTCCTGAAGCCAAAAGGAAAACCAAAAGCTTGCGAGTGCAGGGAAGCAGCAGTCATTCTTAACTGTTTAGCTCTTCTGGATATTTACCATTCAGATCTCAGCTACCCCATTTCCCCCCCCAGAGACTGACTGGAGAACTAAACAGTTTATTATGATATCACAGATGACAGGGAAGCAAAACCTAATTAGTCAGGGGAGGAGATTATTTTTATTGCAACTGTTTAAAAACCAACATGGCTCCTTTTCCACATGCCTGAATAGACTGTTAAAAAAAAAATCAATCTCTTTCCAAAAGCATCAGCATTTCCTCTGTTGAACCCAGCCAAAGACATTTGCCAGTGGGTAGGATCCTGTTCCCCTTGCAGACCTCCCTCAGCACGGGGGCAATGCCATCTGAATTTACAACCCTGATTTTCTTTTTAAGTGAAGAAGCAGGTAGAAGAACAAAAACAGAGATTTCAGACCTTCCTTAAGCATCCACCAACAAATTACTCCCTTCCTTCCCACTGTCTGCTCGGTCCCTCCTATACACAGGCCACAGTGGGTCACCTTTTCATAGCACCTTCCTCTCCCCAACTTGGAAGTTTTTATTTGCAAAAGGAATTCAAAGAGGAATCAACACCCAACCCAACCCCCAAGGCTCTGCCCAACCTCCATTCCCAGTTTCTCACCCTTCTCCATTATTACGGCAAAGCCACAATCTCCTCGCACATACAACATTTCGCAACACTCCTGGGCTTGAGCATTCAGACAAACACTGTTAGACTGGCACATAAGGGTTGAGATGGAGGCTGTGTCCACCATCAGCATGAGAAGGTCACATCTAATACCTCTTCTTGCCTTGAGAAAGCCACAGGTAGAGGATTCCCAGCTTCTACCTCTCAAGCCTCTCTACTATTGCCTTACATGGCAAACTACAGAGCTACAGCCATGCAACAGGCGTATTTTTAGTGCGAGTGCACAGTGAGGAACATAAATACACTCTTTATTGTATTTGGGTTTATGTGGCATCAACCATAAACATAATGCTCATTATCGTTCAAGACACAGCTTGCTTTTGATAAAAACGCTCTTCCTTCAGTACAAGCACCCAGCCTGACCTAAACAGAGCAACCACTGATCCCTTGCTGGGCTCGTGGTGAAATCACAGTCCAGTCACGTTGCTCTGAAGAAAGATCTCCAGAGCATGAATCCTGTTTCTTAACAAACTTCAGCTGCAGTAGTCAGTTATTCTCCAGCACGCACAGATAGCCTGTGATCAAGTACTTAATTATAGATGGTTTGAACACAAAAAATCTGTTGGATGTAAACTGCATCAAGTCCGTCTGTGGCTGGGTCTGTGGTTTGACTTCAGAAACATTCATTTGCTGATGAACAACAATTTGGAAGAAGGGTTTTGTCCTTTCTCACATCGGCTCTATCCCTCAAGGGTGAGACGCAGTTTTTTGCCAACCGAAACATTTTCTATCCTCAAAATAGTCCTTATCCTTAGGATAAGGACTATGCTCACACTCAATGCAACACTGCAAATCTCCATAAGAATGTAAAAATCTGAATTAGAGGACCACGTTAGGTCTTACCTTCTTAAGCTTCCCACTCTTGGTGCCCACAAAAGCCAGGGAGTGGTTCTTGTAGACGTAGGCAATCACAGATGTCATTCTGTCTCCATCCTCGGTGAAAATGGGGAGCCCTCGCACCATGGATGATACTCCCAAGGGGGCATTCATATCCAGGCCACAGAAATTGTCATCAATTGTTAACAGCTATAAAGACAAAGAAAGAGAGGGGGGAAAAAAAAAAAAATGAAGCCACCAATTCTTTAGCCATTTGGGAAGTATCCATCCAAGCGCGACACCATTGCATAACATGCCTATAATTTATGCAGGCTGACAAGTCAATGACAAAGGCAGGACTGGAGAAATACAGAGCTGGAAAAAATTTGTCCGAAGTTGCATAATGAGTTACAGACAGAAGGAGAACTGGAAACTTGCTTCTCTTGAATGACAGCCCAGCAGGATACATTACGCTAAGCCTTTTTCCTACTGCTTTACCCAGTCAGTTTTACCAGTCAAGACCTAGCAATCAAAGACAAAGTCTGCTGAAAATGCCTTAACCATATCTAGTTCTGTCAAAAAAAAAAATTATGCACATCATTCCCATGGGATCCAGAAGAAGAACCACTGAGCTAAATCTGCACTGGCAAATAAAATAGACCCTGGCCTGCCCTCCGGCCCTGAGACCCAATAGTAAGGCCCACATCTATGAAACCTAAATAACCACTCCCCTCCCACCTCCAAACCCTGTAGCATCGCTCACACTACATCTTGGAAATTATAGACCCCCAAGGCATGTCCAGGCATTGTCTGGGAGAGAGCTGGTCAGCCCAGGCCAAATCTGCAGTAGGGAGCATGCTAAGGATTAAACACTATAGACAGTGACTGCACACACTCCTCATTCCTGGGGTTAGCTTAATCATATAGTCCTGTGTCCCTGCTCACTGCAGGGGGGCTGGACTAGATGACCTCTAAAGGTCCTTTCCAACCTAAAGCATTCTATAAGGACACAGACCTGCTGGAGCAGGTCCAGAAGAGGGCCACAAAAATGCTCCGAGGGCTGGAGCACCTCTGCTACGAGGCCAGGCTGAGAGAGTTGGGGCTGTTCAGCCTGGAGAAGAGAAGGCTGCGGGGAGACCTTAGTGCGGCCTTGCAGTGCTTCAAGGGGGCCTAGAGGAAAGATGGGGACAGGCTTTTTAGCAAGGCCTGTGGTGACAAGACAAGGGGTGATGATTTTAAACTAAAGGAGGGGAGATTTAGGCTGGATAGAAGGAAGAAATGTTTTACACTGAGGGTGGTGAAGCACTGGCACAGGTTGCCCAGAGAGGTGGTGGGAGATCCCATCCCTGGAAACATTGCAGGTCAGGTTGGACAGGGCTCTGAGCAACCTGATGTGGTTCAAGATGTCCCTGCTCACTGCAGGGGGGTTGGACTGGATGGCCTCTACAGGGCCCTTCCAACCCAAAGCATTCTATGATTCTATGACTCTATGATTCTATGATTCCTGGGTCCTTCTCTCGCACTGTTTGGCCTAGGGACTTCATCCTCCTTGGTCTCCATTTCATGGGGAAGAAATGGAGATTATCTGCATTTATCCATCTTACTGGAATATTGTAACTCACTGAAGTTCTTTGGAGAAGAGGGAAGGTTTCACAGCTATTATGGGAGCTTTCCAGCATTTGTAGGAGATGCCCATGAACTCCTAATAACCAGAGAAGAGGCCCTGTTCATTAATGCTGCTGCCTAAGCTCTAACACCTATTGCATTGGAACTCAACAGGCTGGTCATCAGACAGATGCTCCACCGGGATCCTTGCATACAAATGCACGTAGTGTCTAGTTATCTCTGAGGGTGTTTCTTTGGGCTTCAGGGAGTTACAGAAGTGCAGCAGCAGAACAGTGCAGACAACTCTTCTACCTTAAGACACCATCCGGACAGTAGGTGAGGCTTGTACATGTTGCCAACATGAAGATCTCCACAGAGTAGGTCAAATAAAAATGAAGCTCCACATATCACAGCACACAACTGCCAGAGCAGTTAGACTTTATTAACTTCACTGGGACCACTCACAGATTGAAGTTAAGCATCCACTTAAAATGTTTTGTTGGACTAAGGCCTAGAAAGGCAATAATTAATTGTACAGGAAGGTTTCCTAGTTTTCATATATCAGTAATAAAGGACCATGACAGTTTTCTTTGTCTGAGCTCACACCTTCCTGGAAGCATGGCTAGAATATGTGCTGCTCCTTACTTGAGTTCACAAGCAGTAAAAGCCTGGTAGTTGATTCATTTTATCCTCACCCAGCAATTACAGGGAATAATTACAGATGGTTTTACTGAATGGAAGAATAATGTGTCCTAAATGTATTTATAAATACATAAAACCTACGAGGAATTCAAACAGCCATTAGTGAGGAACAACTAGCCTGAGCTCTGGCCTGCAAGAGTCATTAGCGTTTGTGGACTGCCCTTTCGGAGCTAAAACACCAGCTCAAAGAGCAATTACAGATCAGATCAACAGCCTCCATGAGCAGCAGACAGGATGTTGCCAGCCTACAATGCCAGCACAAAGTCTACGATAAATCTGCATTCCTGATCCAAAGGCCAAATTCATCTGAGGTCTCGTACCACCAAGCTGATGGCCACACTTCACAGAGGCAGGACACCCCTGCTGACAGCGTGACTTGCAAAAGCCGAGTGTTTCTGTGGGTAGTGAGAACACACACAGCTTCATTACATAGGTCAGGATGGAAAAACCGCATCTTGATTACTCAGGAAGTACAAACGCGTTTGAAGCAGCAACGCTACCCAGATCCTTCTGCTAGACACAAGACACTGACTGTCAGAGATGAGCTAACGAGAGGAGCGGTGTGTTGGTCTGACACAGCGTGACAAGCCTTCTGCTCACCAATTCACTACCCGACGCACCACCTGGTGTGGGATCCATCTCACCTAGCTTTAGCCATGTGAAATCTTAGTAAGTAGCCTACAGCAGTCATCTAAACTACCTCCGTAATCAACAGAGGAAAGGAGGTATGTCAGAGAACAAGCCATCCAACCAAACTTGTAACTCGCTGGATCACCTTCTGATAGAGCCAGCTGATTGCAAAAGAACTCCAGATGATTCACTCAGCCTAAGCTTCTAACACTAACTTGGAACAGGAGGTTGGACTATATAACCTCTTGAGGTCCCTTCCAACCTGAATCATCCTATGGATGTACGATCTGAGAAGAATCCAGCTCTTGAAGTCAAGCCCAGTTTGACAAGAAGCTCTTAAGCTCTCAAATTAACGTGATCTGTATTTCAAGGCTATAATAAAACTGTGTACATGTCTCACTCAAACTGATGGCCTGAGAGAAGAATCATTTCAGACTGAAAGCAAGAAATGCCCAAACCTTCTACAAATAGCAGAAAGAGGGGCAAGAGAAGAAAGTCCTGCTTTGTCATGGTTTTAAAGGAAAAGAAGAAATGGAAGACAGCTTTCTTCACCACCAAGAGGACAAAAAGCTTAATAGTGCCAGCAGACACCTTACCTAGGGTGCAGTGTGTGAAGCTCCATCCCAAACAACAGGAAATTACACCAACAAACAGTGAAACAATAGCAGTCAAGCAGAGCTGGCACAGTCCGAGGCATCCTCCTTGGTGTAGCACAGCCTCCCACACACTCCCCTCCCTGCAGCACAGCCAAAACCAACTGCTCCAGCTGAAGCACTTGGAGACCAGAAAGGACCCATGCAACCATCTGGGCTGCCTTTCTGCATGACCCAGGACCTCAAATCTCAGGCAGGAGCTGCCTGTGCTGTTCTGCAGGGAGTTACAAGCTACTTCTGCTCACTACCCAGGCAGGTCTGAGTCTGCAGGGCTGTAAGGATACAGCACTGAGCCCTCTGTAACACACTCTATCAACAGCCAGGACGCATTAGCTAGAGTATGTGGTTGCTGTAGATGTACATCAGAGCTCACATAGCCAGAGCAAGCCCTCATCCTCCTGCAAAAAACTCAGAGGATATAGACCCAGAAATCCCAGCATCAAGCACAAAAACCTGTGGCTGATCTGCAGCACACCTCCAACCTGTTGAGACTTAATTAAACCAATTGCCACAGGTTAGTTCCTCCTCCATCAGACTGGGCCCAGCTCCAGCTGAGCTCAGACCTACCCTTAATGGGGCTGATATCATAGATTTCACCCATACAGACACAAAACTAAATTTAAGCCCATTTATTTCATCTTATTTCCCTGACATTATTCACAGAAGGACACATCCTTATAAGAAGGGCTTATAAGAAAGACGGGGACAGACTTTTTAGTAGGGCCTGTTGCGATAGGACAAGGGATAATGGTTTCAAACTAAAAAAAAGGTAGATACAGACTAGATACGAGGAAGAATTTTTTTACGATGAGAGTGGTGAAATGCTGGAGCAGGTTGCCCAGAGAGGTGGTGGAGGCCCCATCCCTGGAAACATTCCAGGTCAGGTTGGACAGGGCTCTGAGCAACCTGATCTGGTTAAAGATGTCCCTGCTCATCGCAGGGGGGTTGGACTGGATGGCCTCTAAAGGTCCCTTCCAACCCAAAGCATTCTATGATCCAAGCACCAGGACGAGGTTGAAGAGTGAAATCAGCACTTTCTCTTACATGACACAGTTCAGATGAGATCTAGGACCAGCACAGCACAGCCTAGCCTCCGAGACACGCAAAGTGGTGTGTGAGGGCAGATAAGGCTGTGATGTTCACTCACATGCTGGTGCGTGGGTGCTGGAGAAGCGATCGCAGAGTTGTGGTTTGCAATGTAGACAACCGTCCCCCAAGAATAGGAGCAAGGCCAGCAAGCCACACGCCACATGAAAACTATTTCCATTTAACACATTTGGGTTGTTTCCTCTGGGGATCATCTGCAAAAAAAATGCCAGCGAGCAAAACCCTACAAATAAACATCACCCGGCTTCTGTGCAGCTGTGGCTCTCAGCTGCACACACGCCTTTGTAAAGACAGAAACACAGTCATCTTCAGCAAAGAGAAACACGTAAGGAAGTTTGGATTTATGATGAAAGGGTCAGGAGTTGCAAGCACAGGTTTATTTTCAATTCCAGACGCTCCTAGCAGCAATATAAAGTAGCCACGTTAAACTCTCTGGAGCTTCTCTGCTTGGCAATTTCACGTTAACGACTTTCCAGAATGAAAGCGGAGGTGAGGACGTGAATTCTCTCTGCTTGCAACACTGCTGCCACACCAGCTGGGATATCAGGGAGGGGCAAAGGGAAGATCTAAAGAGGCAGGAATAGGATCAGCAATTCTCGCTCCCTGAGCAGTTAAAATCTAACCCAGAAATTCACGGCACAGTCTGTAGGTAACTCGGAAGGGAAGGGGGGGCCTTGCGGTGGAGATGCTGGACTGGAGTCAATCAGTTCATCATCCCACACCAGGTTCCCACCTGCAAAAGCGGGAATGTTGCTCACCACTCCTCTGCCCCAGGGAAGCTGCTAAACACAGGTTTATAAGGTTGTCTACATATCCGAAATATCTTCATCTGAGAATGATTGGCAGCTCCCAGGGCATAAATGCCCTCCCGAGTCCCACCAGCTGCCTCTCCATCTTGGGCCGATGTGCAGGGGGGAGCCAGCTGGTGAGAGGCTGCGGTCTGCTCCTGCCGCCGCTCCCTGCATCGGCAACCAGAGGGTTCATCTGCAGCCGTGACACCGTGGCCAAGTGTCACATTCACCAGTGAAATAGGAAGGATGTGCAAAAGAATGGGCCTGATTTACAGGAGGGTTCTGGCAGGCATTTGCCTCCTCCAGCATTAAGCCTATTAAATAAATAATTAACACGCCCAAGCACTCCTGGATAGGATGGTTTTACAAGGCTGGTGCTGGCTCAGTCCCCTAGGGATTTGCTGAGCCCCAAAAACCCCCAAACTCAGCAGAAGGGCTAGAGCTCTGATTACAACACCTCCTTCCTCATCCTCATCTGATTCCCCAGCAGAAGCGAGCACTTTGGCATTGCACGAGTGGCTGAAGCACCAGATATTAGGGGGCCGGTGCAAACAGCGCTCATAATAAACTGCAGTTGTCCCTTAAACATCTGCTTCAGCTATTTGCCTCTGAACCAGCCCCTGATAATCAAATATGGCCTAATCCATATTTTGGGAAAAGCTTCGATAAAGGATTAGTCATCCCTCATTCCTCCTTGCTTTCACTCCGGTGAAATCTTCCTCCCCAATCAAAGCACCGGGGCCTTTTTCCAAACATCTCAGCAGGCTCCAAAGCAATTCCACAGGCTCACTGGGGATAAAGGCTGTCCCAACGGCCAAGTCTCGCCTTTGATTTACAGCTAATACCCAACAGCCCTGTCTTCATACAGTGGCAGGTACTTGGCTTCTCACTCTTGTTATCTCAGGCTTGGCTACGCCAGACGATGGAGGGAACGCATACATTACATCTGTCTGTGCTGCCAGCAGGGCCAGGGAGCCAACAGCAATAAGAAATCAACCATAATAATGCATTTGAGTCTTTGCAAGGAGACATCCAAGGTCTTTTCCATCACCTGACCGCAAGATCTTCTTTCCTTCCTGACTGCAAGGACTGAGTGAGGGTGGGCATATACCCTACTCAATAGGATATTTAAAAATCTAGAGAGATGGAAGCCCTAGGAAAATCTGTCACCAGGAACTTCACGGTACCTGAAGAGATACAAGCTAGGAAATTTAGAGTCTAGATCACCTGCTGCAGGGGTGAACCATAAATCCCCACCCCGCGGAGCTGCAAATGATGGAAACCATCTCCCTGCAAACCACAGGTCTTCAAACTCCAACAGCAGCAGTATGGTACCCAAGGCTTGTGCTTGTCCTGTTTGCCTGTGCATGTCCGCTTGATGGTATCAGCGTGGGCTTCACTACTTGGTGAGCTTCTGGTTAAATGCTGGTTAGCCCTACCCCTGCCTTCCTGTAGCTGGATGGGCTCTGCATCTGACCTCCTGCATTATCTCTGCTTCTGGCCATGCTGCCTCTGAGTCTCTCTTCTGACTCCTCTGAGACCAGTGGACTTTGGTTCATCTGACCTTCTCCCCATGATCTGTGCTGTGAACTTCAGCAGAACCACCACATTTCAGCCCATTGGCTGTGTCTAGCTATGAGGTCCTAGTGCAGGACGGAGACAGCCCCTCTGACTTTCACCTCATGCCACATCATTCACATAATTTGATGCCTGTTACTGCCCTCCCCATCACACACATTCCTGACAGTGGGTCAGGAAAAGGCTGTCGGCTTGCCCAGTGAGCATCAACAGCTGTAGACCTTTGTCATCTGCAATTCAAAGCCACGGGGAAATTTTGTGGACAAAAAGATGGGAACCCTGGGCCACCAACCAAAGATAGCATAGATCACCAACCAACCGACTCTTCAGCAGTTAGCCTGCCGTCTAATGACATACAAAAATATCCAGCACCATTTCCCCAGCGTGCTCTGTGATATAATGGAAGCTGGCTAAAGAGCCAGCATTTGGAAATACATTATAATTGCACACTGCTTTTCACTTGTGCAACCACAGCAATGGTTACCATGAAATTACATGTCACCATATACAAATGACAGTGCAGTTACAGTAACTTTACCAATTACAGGGAAATTGCACCCACTATGCTAAGAGGTTTTCATTCAAATGTAATTGAGGAATGCAAGACCAGGGGAGAAAGTTACTCAAATTGACTAGAACTGGTAGAGGAATTTGGGTTTTAGGTCTGTAGTTTAAGCATCAGTTCAAGGACTGGTGTCAAGTTTCCAGAGTGCTGCAGAATCTTAATGCAGTACAGACTTTTTATGCCCGCATTTATGTGCCTGCTATACTGTGAGCGTAAAGCTTCCCAACAGTCTATACCATGTACGTCCACGTCGTAAAATTTGCAATTTCCTGAAGAGGAGGCTGCCTTTCTTACAGACACCAACAGGTTTCTTTAGTCTTCAGGCTTTTGCTCAGCAGAGCTGGCTGATTATTAGTACGAAGTAATTGCTGCTATAAATTTATCATCCTCTAAGTCCCGACCTTCTGACTGATTAGTGTGCTGTAAGATGCGTGCAATGCACGTTGATTAGTGAATCCCTAAAAATTTTCTAGACCCCCAATATTGCAAAATTTAAGCAATACTGGTAGTAAGTTTCTTTTTCTTATTTCCAGCTGCAGACCCTGGAGATGCAGACCACAGCTTTCAGGGTCTGCTGACCCTGTGTCGCAGACACAGAACTAGTGAGCAGCAACTGCAAATGCTTTTCAGCCCATGGCTTGTTCTCAAAATCTTGTTCCCACTTTTGCTATGCACGTTGCCTTACCATTGGCATAGCACTGGTCAGCAGCAGCATTTCTGCTCTGGAAACAGCACCAGGCTATCAGAGAGAAACAGTTCATGCCCCCATGAAGAAAGTCCAAGACTGACTGGAGAAGGACATGGAGCTGTTGGAGCGGGTCCAGAAGAGGGCCACAAAAATGCTCCGAGGGCTGGAGCACCTCTGCTACGAGGACAGGCTGAGAGAGTTGGGGCTGTTCAGCCTGGAGAAGAGAAGGCTGCGGGGAGACCTTAGTGCGGCCTTGCAGTGCTTCAAGGGGGCCTAGAGGAAAGATGGGGACAGGCTTTTTAGCAAGGCCTGTGGTGACAGGACAAGGGGTGATGGTTTTAAACTAAAGGAGGGGAGATTTAGGCTGGATAGAAGGAAGAAATGTTTTACAGTGAGGGTGGTGAAGCACTGGCACAGGTTGCCCAGAGAGGTGGTGGAGGCCCCATGCCTGGAAACATTCCAGGTGAGGTTGGACGGGGCTGTGAGCAACCTGATCTGGTTAAAGATGTCCCTGCTCACTGCAGGGGGGTTGGACTGGATGGCCTCTAAAGGTCCCTTCCAACCCAAACCATTCTATGATTCTATGACTATCCAGGGAAGCACATCATAGATATCAAGTGTGCAATACTGTCCTCAGCAAAACAACACACATGCTTCTTGGTCACTTGCATAGAAGTCACTCCTACCATTACAAGTGAAGATGCAATTAAGGATCCAGCCTGAAACACCAGGTGGTTAATGAATCCACGTTACTGGCAGATGGTGCACTGATACCAGCTTTACCATACCCCTCAGCTCCTATGTCAGCTTCACCTCCAAGCGTCTGCCAGAAGAAACAGTCGCACTATGTCGTGATAAACAAGACAAGGTGCAGAACAGACTCAGATACCTGGGAAAATTTTCCAGCGGGATATTTACGCTCTCTGTGTTTGGATATTGTAACTTAAGTGATATTTCAGGTCCCTTGGTTAGAGCCCAAGGGTCGGATATAGAATCATAGAATCATAGACTCATAGAATCATAGAATCATAGAATGCTTTGGGTTGGAAGGGACCTTTAGAGG
>VYZW01046005.1:455982-498719 GCA_013401315.1 Balaeniceps rex
TCCCCTCCTTTAGTTTAAAACCATTACCCCTTGTCCTGTCACCACAGGCCTTGCTAAAAAGCCTGTCCCCATCTTTCCTCTAGGCCCCCTTGAAGCACTGCAAGGCCGCACTAAGGTCTCCCCGCAGCCTTCTCTTCTCCAGGCTGAACAGCCCCAACTCTCTCAGCCTGGCCTCGTAGCAGAGGTGCTCCAGCCCTCGGAGCATTTTTGTGGCCTCCTCTGGACCCGCTCCAACAGCTCCATGTCCTCCTTGTGCTGAGGGCTCCAGAGCTGGATGCAGGGCTCCAGGTGAGGTCTCCCCAGAGCAGAGCAGAGGGGCAGAATCCCCTCCCTCGACCTGCTGGCCACGCTGCTTTTGATGCAGCCCAGGATAGGGTTGGCCTTCTGGGCTGCAAGCGCACATTGCTGGCACAAATAGGCAGGGAAGAGGGACAGTACCTCTAGCAGCAATGCAGAGTGTCAGACCGAGATAGTACAAACACTCTTATTTATGGAGACCTTCACATCCCAAACACTGCCACTGTGTCAGCCAAATCTCCCTTTTGCACAATTCATTTCCACCTCCGCAAAAAAATTCTGAAGTTTCGATTTCAAATCTCAGCTTTAGCACACCAAGCCATGTAGCTGGGGTGAAAATCAGCCCCCCGAGGTGTGTCGTCACTGAGGTTCATCCCCTCGCAGGTGGCAACTATACCTACAAACAAGAAGGACGGATGGGACCTGAAGAGCAGCAAATGTGGCTGTAAAAGGAAGCTGAGTTCTTCTGCAGGCCCATAAACTTCCCTCTGCTGGCTCAGAGGCTGAAGGATCGTATGGATGAGGCACTGAAGGATAAACAGAGGAATACGATCTCTGTGGCACTCAGCTCAGTGCTTTCCGTGAGCTTTAAAAAATTCACTTACAATTTTTCACACCCCAAAAAAAAAGCGATTATTGAGTGTGGAGACTCTGCCTTCAAAACCGCCATGGTCTATTGGGTAAATAAGCATTTAGGGATTTTTCAAAAGTGAAGTATTGATCAAATAAGCTGCTAGAGCTCTTCTGTAAGAACGTATTCCAGCAGCAAAGCGGTGTTACGCACCTGAAACACAGTAGCACTGGCTTCCCCTGGTGCCGCTGTAGCTGTGGAGATGGGAAGTAAGAGTCCCAGAGAGAGAGAATCTTAGGTGAAAAGGGGTTTCTGTGTAGGCAGAAAGACACCTTTGAGAGAAGGAGAAGTGCTCGCCAGCTGCTGCATTTTATCCTAAAGGTTGTCGTATTTCCATGATCGGCCAAAGGTTGTCTACATAACAAATTCCTGGGAACATAAACTGCAGTGATGAAAGAAGTACAAGAGGCTGGAGCTCTCTCCTCTGTCAGCTGTGCCCCATAATCCTGAGCATCCTTGCCGTAATGTGGGTTTCTCTCAGGCATGTCCATCCAATAGAGACACCTAACAAAGAGACATTCCCTTGCCCAAGTTACAAACTCTCATGTCCATCTTCACCTGATGGACACACCAGCCACACTGCAGGGCTCTTCTGAGGTCTCCACAACATCATGGCTGTCTGTTGCATGCAACCTTGAAGGGTGTAGGAGCCTTCTGGTGCTGACCTGTCCTCCCTTTCACAGACAACGTGCCTGGCCCATTATCTCCCAATACTTGCTGGCAGCAGAATGGTTAAAGCAGCATTTCTGGAGCATTTCTGGCAGCTGCCAGGCACCCCTCATTCCTATTCCAGTGACGCACACCAACACCTTGCCGGATAGAGTCCAGCTGCCTCCCCTACGCCGGCACCACCAGAGATTCTCCACTGAATCACAATTACTATAATTATTATTTTGTTACACAGACAAAATTATCATTTGGGCTGCAAAGTGCCGCGCGCACCAACAGCGCTATATAAATTTAAAAAAAAATAACGCTGCTTTGCATGCGAGCAACACCTTCGCCCGGAGATCCCAGAGCTGCTTAAAAGCATTAATTAAGCCTCGCCGCGGTCCTGCGAAGGTAAGCTAAGTATTGTAATGAACAACATGTATGTGCTGTTGCTTTTCAGCACGGGGAAATTGAGAGAGCTCAGCTGGGTACGAGAGGCCCCAGCTTGCTCACCAAATAACGGGGAGTCGTGCCGAGCTCTAGGGCTGCGCATCTGTATCGGGGGAGAATCGAGCCGTGCCTGGTCCTATCATCTCACAGAAAATGAATTTAAAGAAGCCTGGTTATCAGTTTAAACAACAAACTAAAGCACTCGAGCCCTGAAAAGAAAAAAAATCTCCCACTTGCTGCCTCTGCCTGCGCAGATCTCGGTACTTGAGGAATTCAGAGCGCTTGTGTCAGCCGAGTACAAATTCACTCGAGCCATTAAGCTCAAACTCCTCCTGCATCTGAAAGCGGGACTGTGCAAGCGGAAGGCGGCAGCCGGCCCTCGGAAGCAGGGACACCATGACAATTACAGCCCTGTGTTTCTTGGCGCAGGATCCCGACCAATAACCCCAACCCATTGATAAGTGCTGGGTCATTCCCTCATTAGGAGGAGTACGTTTTTATTATTCCCTTCCGCACGATCCCTCACTCCGCCTCTCCTGCTCTCTCTCTGTGTCTAAATACACGCCTGGCTAATATCGCTTGTTTACAGGAGAAATCAGCTGAACAAATCCTATTATATTTTGGAACACTGACAACGACGGGGTAATGACATTGAAACAGGGAAAACACGATGTTGTTCCTACTGATCTAATGTCACCCACACGCTCTATCAGCTATGCCAGCTCCAATACTGCATGGAGGGAACAGAGGTCTCTGTCTTCCTGCAGCGCTACCGTTTAGTTGCACGCACATCTGTGTGTCTTGCCTTTCCTGAGCTTCAAGTATTTCTGTAAATATCTTAAATACTATTAGAATCTGCACCATAAAGCAGAAAACATTGAGGCTGCAATGTTTACTAGCTCCTAAATTGAAGCAACTGGGTGCTGGTGGCACAGGGGGGATGTTAGGCCCTACGCGTTGTGTAGCTGTCTGCAGGAGAAAGATGCAACGAAGGTCTGCATTTCAGCAAGCCACATTCATCCACTTACAAGGAGTAATGGTTTTAAACTAAAGGAGGGGAGATTTAGGCTGGATATAAGGAAGAAATTTTTTACACTGAGGGTGGTGAAGCACTGGCACAGGTTGCCCAGAGAGGTGGTGGAGGCCCCATCCCTGGAAACATTGCAGGTCAGGTTGGACGGGGCTCTGAGCAACCTGATGTGGTTCAAGATGTCCCTGCTCACTGCAGGGGGGTTGGACTGGATGGCCTCTAAAGGTCCCTTCCAACCCAAAGCATTCTATGATTCTATGATTCTATGACTTACTGACATTTATCTGTGCAACAAAGCAGAGCTGAAGAGAAGGACGGTTCGGAGGTAGATGTGTGCAGGGCACCCAGGTCCCCAGCTCCATCCTGAACTTGGACATATTTACCCAGCCAGGTCCACGCTGGCTCTGCAAACACCATTTTTTGTCCCAAAGCTGTTGTCATGTTACCCAAAGACTGGGACAGTGCTAACAAAATACCTCTCAAGCAAACTTACAGCAAAACCATATCCCACACTAGCACAGTCATGCAGATGCTAGGCTGGGAAGGTCTGGAGCAGAACTATGATCAGATGAGATTTGGACATCTCTCTGTAGGTATAAAAGCCTTTCTGTCTCCATCTTCACAGCGGCCAGTCTTCAGGATGGATGTTTCCAACACCTGTATTACCCTGCCTGGTATAATGGGGACCCATGTTTCCATGCAATTTGGATAAATAGAGAAACATGCTTATTTTAGGGGGAAAAAAAAAATGTTATGTGTGTGCTGGAATATACAATATGTAGACATGCGCATCAGATCATCCCCAGAGGCTAAACATCCTTGCTGATTCTCCAAGTACTAAGACAGACCCTGCACTGTTTTTCACCCCGACAGCTACGCTTGCACCAGGCAAGCGAGAAAGGGTCTGTGCAGGATTCAGCCCAGAAAGCAATGCTGAATCCAGCATACCCTCGACCCCCTCCTCAACAGAACGGTTATTGTGCGAACTCCCGCGCTCGGCTGCCCCCAGTCCGGAGGTGCTTTAAATAGCATCGGGCTCACGAAGGGAGCTGGAGTCACTTTGCTTCTGGCTCTTCCAGGACGGCTGGGTTTTGCTTGCTGCTTTTTAAAAAAATACCTGTTGTGCAAGCATTCCCGCTGGCCCACAAGGCGACCTCCTGGCGAGGCAAAACGAGGTCAGGTTTGTGAAGTAGCTGATCTCCCAGCGTGGAGGAGAATGCGAGGAGATCATATGGAGCCCTCCAAAAATGTAAGGCTGAGCCACGGGTGACCACAGGGCTCGACCACAGATGAAAACAGCATGGGTCACTGGCAGGGGAAGCAGCAAAGATCAGTTCCCAGAAACAAATCTAACTGTCCATGTGGCAAGAAGCACACGCAAATGGCGCAAGCAGCGGTGGAGAAGCTGGCACCTTGCTCACCTGCAGAAGCAGCTCCTGGGGGACCACCAGGACCTGGGGCTGATGCTGAGAGATGCTGAGCTGCTCAGGCAGAGCCAACGTGGTCCAGGGATGGGACTGATGGTGGGGGAGGGAGCTGCGCCCAAAATATCTCAGACACAACAGCGACTCAGCAGCCTTGGGCCCTGCTCTGTCCTCAATGAACATTTTGTGTGAGCAGGGTTAACCAGACGCGAGGAGCTGGGAGAGAACAGCACTGTGCGCGGGTTTGGCACCCGGCCACTTAAAGGCATAGGGTTTCCTCTTGCTTTATGCTTGGGAAGTAAATAAATGGCTTTGAGAAGGAGGTTGTTTCCAAAGCATGCTTTTTTAAAAAAAAAAAAAAAACAAAACCAATGAGGATTCTGGAAGGAGAGGTTGCAGGGTGGGGTGTGATAAGAAGGTAATTAATTACCACCAGCATTATTTCTGCATGCACACGGATCTGGAAGTATCCTTTCAAGGACAGGTGTTTAATACTGAGGAACATACTTAATACCTCAAATGCAATCATCCTCTCCATGCAATTAGGCCCTGGTTTACAGCCCTTAAGTGCAAGCTTCCACTGATGCAGGTGCTTAAGAGTTTTTGTTTTTCTCTCCCCCAGGGCCTCCAAAGCCACTTTTTTCCCTGCCTGGAGTGCCGAGGACTTTACAGAGGCAGGGAAGTGTCCTTATCCCTGATGGCTGAAAGCAGAGAGGTGGCACATGAGCGAAAGGACCGCCACCAAGGAAAAAGTGAAGATGAACCCACGTGGTGCCTGAGAAGCCCCTGCAAATGAGCTCCCACCAGGTTAGCATACGCATGCCCACCTGAATAAGCGGTGGGCTTTTGAGGATGTCCAGAGGACTGGGATGTTGCCAGCAGCTCTACCCAGGCTGAGCTAAGAACTCATGCAGGTGCTGGAGAAGTCCTGTAGCACTCACCCAGCGCTGCTCAGCCATAGGCACATACATCGATGGAAAAGCCAGGAGGGTCTCGTTCCTGCAGCTCCATTAGACCCCAACCGTCACGTCCCTAGCATGAACACTAGGCATGCTAAGCAATGAATTAGTGCTAATTAGTTAATGAGCCTGCTGGTCACCTCACAGAGGAAGAGGTAGGGAGACTTTCCTAATTCCAGTTACAGAGGGGCCAGGACCTTGCTCGGAGCGGTGGAGATTTGAACTCCGCTGCTCTCCATTAGCCTGAGGAGCACGGCCCCAGACATCTCTGGTCACTTCCACCACTGACAATAATCATGAGAAATACCAGCCACGTCGCTGGAGAGAGCTCCCTGCTCCGCTTTCGTCTGGGCTGCCTCATGTAGCAAGATAATATGACATTTCTCTCTGATGAAGTGTCTTTCATCCCAGAGCACAGCCAGGTTTGCAGGGGAGACGATGGCCAGGCCGACTGGAGATGGAGAAACGAGGAGTGGGAAGGTGCACGGGGGAGATTTGCGAATCACAGAGCTCAGATGCAGAAACCCTAAGCCAGCACCCTACCCCCCGTGCATATTGCCTCCCCAGTTAAACCCTCCACCCACTCCAGCTCCCAGCGTCAGCAAGAGGATGCTTGTCGCCTCTTATCAAAGTTGCTGGGCTCAGCAAGTCCCTCCGACAACACACTCCGCACACATGCACACACACTCCCATCCAACACAAACCGATGTGACCAATTATACAAATACAGATCTGGCAGTAATAACCCTGTTTGCTCCGTCTCCGAGTCTCCAGTGAGCATTCCCAGAGAGGCATTACCATATTTCGGAGGCTGCTGCCTTTGCACAGGCTGCACTGTGTCATTTTTCTGATTCCTGCTCTCGCTTGCATCTTCAGAGGAAGAAGAGGAAAGCACTGTTAAAAGTTGACCAAGAACTGACCTCAACTGACCATGAACCCTTTGGATCAGAAACTTGAGTCTGTACAGTTTGGGCTAAAGACACGTAGGCGAAACTCTTGTGCATGGTCTATCCAGCAGAGATGAACAAAAAGCCCTACTGTGCAAGCACGAGCGACATTGACCCCCTGCAGGGATTTACTTAGGATAGCCCTACTAGCAAGCAGTGACACTACGACGTCTAATGAAACCGATAGCTCGTTCCTGTGACTGTGAGTCATTCCCCTGGGAAAGCAGCAGGCTCACATACCGGCCAACCCAGCCGGGAGAAACAGGCAGGGGCTGTGTGTGCCAAGCGTCAAAGCAGCAGTTATCGCATGGACCTCCTTCCACACATTCTTCTTCCCAAGGGGTAAGCAAAAGTTAACACTCCCTTTCACCCCAACCTTTCCCTTTTAAGGAAAATGATGGGGGAAATGACAGCTAGGGAAGACAATTCCTGCTTTTTAGTTTGTAAAGTGATTTTTTTTCCTTGAAATGCCCCTTCTTTCCAGCAGCTCCAGCCCATGTCCTTCTCTCTAAATGACCCTGTTTTTCTGTCCCCCATGCTAGAGAGGAACACAATAGCAAGGATGATATTCCCTCTTCCTGCAACATTTGGGAACATTGGGCACAGCACTAAGAACCAGAGAGGTAGTGGAGGCCCCATCCCTAGAAACATTTAAGGTCAGGTTGGACGGGGCTGTGAGCAACCTGATCTGGTTAAAGATGTCCCTGCTCACTGCAGGGGGTTGGACTGGATGACCTCTAAAGGTCCCTTCCAACCCAAAGCATTCTATGATTCTATGATTCTATGAACCAGGAGTCCCTGAGCTGCAACTGCCTTGCAAGTCATGTTTTACGGTGCCACAGCCAACCCTCCTGTAAAACAGGGGTAATACTGTGTCTCAAGTCTCATCTTGGTGTCTCAGAGGTGCTCTGTCAGACCTGTGTGCTGTTGACACCAGCAACGACAAATGCAAGCCAACACAGCCCTGGGAGGAAGAGGAAAATCATGAAATAGGCTGTTTGTAGGAAAATTGTGGCTACCACATCACCAAAAGCGGCCTTGCCAGGAGTCACATTGACTGGCCCATACCATACACGCAGCCCTTCTGCCACTTGAGCCCTTCCTAACCTGGTGGCATGGAGCAGAAGAGAACCCATGGATCATCCCCAAGGGCCAAGCAGCGTTCATCCTGTGGTGAGGTGCTCATGCTGCCAAAGCAAAATGCCTGTGCCCCAACTGGCATCCAGACATGCCTGACAGCCATCCATGGAGGGAGTAACCAGAAATATGCCTTCCACAGCCTCCTCCCACATCCAGCTAAACCCCACGGGTACAGCAGTGCTTGCTTGGTGGACATCAAGCATCTAGGATGGGCAGGGGGGACACAGGCAAAGCAGAGGGATGAGGGGAGCGGAGTCCGCTTGAGGAACAGATGTATGGAAGAGATGCAGGACTCTCAGGGATGTGGGCACTGGTAACGGCAAAGATGTTTTGGGGAGTTACTGACTTAGATGTGCCTTGAAGCATCAAAAGCACAGGAAGCTTTTATAGCCAAGTCACTCATCAGACAATGACTCAGGTCCCAAACACCCACCTCGCCTGCCCTCTGTTAGCAAAGTGTTGGAAAAATATTGCCCCGCTCTTTACACAAGGCCTTTTGTTGGATGGTCAGCTTTGAAAACATTTCTTTTCTCCCCCAAGTGACAGCACTGCCATGAAAAACAGGAAGAGATTGAATACGGTAATTTAAACAGTCAAACTCCATTTCCTGCCAAAAGGAAAAGAAAATACCAGCAAAAAGCAGAAGTCAGGCGATAGTTGGGGACAGACACTTTGATTATCTTGGACAGATATTTGCGCTGTGTATCCGGTAAAAGCTACAGCGATGGATGTGACACCTTTTCATTTCAGGGACTGGAGTCTGTTAGGCTGCAGAGCACCAGGTGATGCTGTGAGGCAGATCAGGCTGATGAGGAGACCAGGATCTCCCCGGATAGCAGCCCTGGGTTGCAACCAGCTCCTAAGCTGACAGCCGGGATCATGGGCCAACAACACACCATGTTTGGGACTTCATTGCAAGCCAAGGCTCCAGCAAGGATCCCTGTTCCTCTTGCATCTCCCCAGCAGGCCCCGGCACCCTCACGCTGCTTTGGGGTCAGTCTCCCATACCTTCCTCTTCTTCATCCATGCTTGCGTGTCCCACACAGCAGTTCACTTGCCTGCTCCCCAAGGCAGAGGGGAAGGCTTCCCTGCCTCCACTACTGAGCATCCCAGTAGTGCAATTGTCACTGGGCTTCAAAATGCACCTATTATTCCATATTATGAATATTATTCCATGAAAATACTGAAAATCAACAAATCCCCCAATGATCAAGTCCTGTACCGAAATAGCCCATCCTTCTCCCAAACTGCCTTTTTTTTAAAAAAAAAAAACCAACCCAACACAAAAAAAACCCACCAAATCCAGCATTTCCCAACTATATCAACAGCTAATTACAAAGTTTATGAAGCGTATTTAAACCACAGCCTTTTTTATCCAACATGAAGACTGTTTTCTGTTTTAAGAAGCCTTTCGTTTCCTCCAGAATAGCCCTTCCTTCTGCCAACACCCAGCCTTGCCCTCTCTGCTCCATACATCGATGCACCACAAGCGTGGTCACGTTTCGGTGGCACACAATGCTCTTGCTAGATAGCCAAAGGGGATGAAGGTGCTCTCTGTGGCTACAGAAGTAGGAATGGCTTCAGTATCAGGAAAGGAGATTTAGATTAGACATGAGGGAAAGCTTCCTAGCAGCAAAGACAGATCATGTAGGGAGAGAGAGGAATCTCCATTGCTGGAGGTTAAGAACAGATGAGACAAACATCTGTCAGAAATATTATAAGTAGGGCAGAAGGGCAAATCAGATGACCTCATAAGACACTTTTTTCCCAGCCTCATTTTTCTCTGATTATATGAATTTCTAAGCATTTGGGGTCAAGTGTACTGTTTAAATGTAAGCGATTATCCTGTATTTGCAGAGAGGAAAACCGGAGAGGTATTACCTGGAACTGTTCATCACCTGAGCGAACATTGCCAATTTGCAAATCAACTGCCCAGACATAAAAATCCATCACTTTTTCCTGATTTATGCTGAATTTTAATAGGAGGACAGCTATAACACAGAGACAGGGGAGGAATGAACATTGAGAAGCTTCCATTCCCCTCTGGTCTTTTATATTTCCCATTCTGGAAATTCTTCTATCACACTGCACTTCTGCAACATGCACACGTGGTTGGCACGAGAGAAGCACAGGCTCATTACGCAGTTGCGTCTCAGTCCTTTGCCTTCACATTGGGTTTGCAAACCAGACCAGGGCAAGTCTCCAGGACATCCAACCCTGCAGGACATCTGGAGACCCAGTGCCTCCCGCTGCTGTTGACCGTGAGACACCGTGCATCCAGCCCAGCTTGCTGCCAGGTCCTACCTGACCTCAACTTTCCCAGCTCCAGCTGCACCAACAAAGCTGCCTGACCAGAGAAGCTGCAGACTCTGCACTGTTCTACTCCAGCCAAGCGCACCGTTCCCCCACATCCCTGTAATTATTTGTGTACATATTGCAGGTTAGGAGAGCTGTGCTGGGAATGGTCCCCAAGAGAATACTCTCGCCCTGAAGTGGCCTTGAGCGAACATTACACCAAGGCAGGAACAGAAGCATCCTAACACGTGGATCCCCTTTGAGTCAGTTATCACCATATTAGAAAAAATATTTGTTACCAAAAGCCAGACTTGACCACGCACCAAGATGCAAGGACAGTGCGGTAAGCGCAGCTCCATAATCCATGGTCCTACAGTTAATACCACAAAGAAGGGCTGGAATATGTCTTCTAACTGTGTTTCTCTGCAATGCTCGCTGAGGGTTTGCCACAGCTCCTCTCTACCCATCTACTCAATGCCAGGCACATCAGCTGTATCTGTCTACATGCAGGATTTCAGCTGCTGAAGGCAGGGCAGCAGAGCTGAAGTTCAGGTCCAGCCTTGATCGCAGGCAGGTTAAGCCTCTATTTGCACCAGCAGAGAAATATTTGACATCCGCACAAAACCAGGGAAGGTGTCACTGATGGCTTTGTAATTGGTTTTAGAGCTGCTTCAAATACATGTGCTAAGAGGCAGAGCAGCAGTGCTGGCGGATGGCTGGCAAGCGGGACATCAGCAAAGGAGCCGAGGCCCTCACAAACATATATCCAGGCTCCAAAATACTTCACCAACCATCAAATATTTTCCAAGCTTGGCGGCTGGACTCTGCAACCCTTAGAGCAGCCAAGTCACTAATACCTCTTCCCTCGGGCAGCACAGCTGATCTCAGACAGGGCTTGCCAGCAGCTCTAAGTAGACTCATTTAAGGAGAGGACAGCCCACTTAGTTACACTTTTCAGACTCCTGTTTTTCCTTCAAGGATCTCCAGGCTCTTTCTCCAGCTGGGAAGCATTAGCATCTCTGATTCACAGTGAAGAAATGCAGTCTCAAATACACTCTAACAGTTTTTCCCACTGTGCCACCTAGTCCTTGGCTCCTTGTCCTCTCCCCAACCTCTGCAGTCCTGCCCCTCCAAATTTGGTCTCATATATCAGACTTCTTGGTCCGGGACTCACCCCAAGGCACACAAGAAAGCTGCTGGCCTTTTTGCTCCCGTCTAAAGCCACAGAAGCCAGGTAACTTAGGGGTTTCAAACCTCCCGATTTGAGGGGTCCCGTATTGCAAGCGTCAGTATGGAGCGCAAGCAGAGCAGATTTGCAAACGCATGGAGGGGCTTAACAGCCCAGGAAAGAAACTCCAGTGGGAAGCTCCCAGCTTATATCTAAAGGCAGCTCTTTGAATGTGCAGAGGCCTTGAAGCTAAACAAAAAAATCGAAGCCACATTTGGGCACAGCCTTTCTCCCTGTGCAATAGTCTATAGGGAGCTTTACAGGTCTGGCAGAAGAGATCCCAACTAAAATGAAGGACTTGCCCTCCGCATGTACCAGTGTGGGAGTATGAGAGCAGTGCAAGGTCAAGCAATGATGCTGAGGGCACTGGTATGAAGGGGAATTAGGGCAGAGTGAGGCAGGACCAGGCTCCCTGCAATGACATTTCCATCTGCGTTCCTCTTGGACCGTCCTTGTCCTGCGAAGGAACAACAGCAGGGATCTCCCAGCAAAGGAGGCTTGAGTACAAAGGAAAGCCGGACCAATCCCACATCCTGAGCCCTGACTGCCTTGAGATTACGGGGCTGGAAAGCACTCTGGCGTCTCTCCGTATTCCCTTTGCTCAGAGTTGAACTTGCCTCTCACTTGAAAGACCTAATTAAGGAAGGAAATCAAAGCCCGGAGAAGCGGGTATTACAGCAGCCCGGGTGCAGTGCTGGCTGTAATACTGATGTCTGTGCGTGGTATCAAAGCCATGCTGGCAGGGCTGACGCAGATTTCTGCAATGACACTGTAGTGAACCGACAGAATAAACTAAGACAATTTCTTACGACCATTTGTAGGTCAGGTAGACCAGCCTCTTCCCCAGTCCTGCCCTTAAATCTTGCAGCATTTAATCCTTGATCTGCAGCCAGGCCTTAATTTTTCAGTGCAGAGGCAACGCAGAGCTGGCTGGAAACCAGAAGACGAGGGACTTTAATGGTAATGACCAGTGCTTCTCAGCCCTAGAAGAAACAAAGCCCTGGCTTCACAAAGCTCCCTGAACAAATCCTGCTCTGACTCCAGCCCAGGGAAATAAAATTACACCAAGAAATGTGATTTCACCCCTAAGGAATTGCACAGTGAAGTAACTACATCAGGCAAATTCCTCCTACACATTTCAAGGCCCCTTGCCTTAGTTCATCAGCAAACAGCATGCCTGGGGAGGTCAGAAAGTGATACCTTCCTCAGCTCATCCATGAGCAAACTGAGGCATGAACTGGTTAAATTAGGTGGTGTGGTGAGCTGGAGGCAGAGCCAGGACTGGGACGAGGCAGTCTCAGTTCCTTGGTCCCTGCTCCAATCCTTGAGCCATGCTCTAAGATCTGTGAGCACATGAGGAGGTTAAGGTTGGGTGCTTAGGGGCTTCACTTACCGCACTGCTACAGGGAATGTCCTTGACTTTGAGCCAGGCCAGATCTAACGTCCCCTCTCCCCTGTAGCAGGACTGCAGTCTGTCCTTGATGCGATCGTTGATCTTTTTCAGGACAAAGATGCAAAGAGCGGACTCATCCAAGGACTTCATCTTCCTTTTCTGCCCCTTGGAGAAGACTGTGAAGAGGATATCATCCTCAGGGCCAACACCCAAAGACCTCGCTAAGATGGCTCCAGCCTTAGACAAGTAGGCTGCCTGAAGCAACCGGTACTCCACCCCGTTCTTCTCACAGCCAATGGGCACCTCAACATAGGAGTTAAAGGCTGTGTCCTCCTTACAAAGCCGGACCAGCTTGGAGGTATAAACCTGCTCCTTTGTGGTGGAGCCAGGCGGTGAGATCATCTCAGGCTGCAGAGTCAGGAAATAGACAAAGTTACCACTGCTGAAGCCATAGATGTAGTAGATATCAAAGTCAGGGATGATGGTAAAGGTGTCTGAGGGGATCTTGATCATAGAGGCCACAAACTCATCGTGAAAGACATACGCAAACATCCCATCCGCCTCGGAGTTCTTGGTGAGCTTTCTGCTGGAAATAGTGGGGAAATACTCAGGTTTGCCATCCACGGCAGTGGCAATGAACAACTTGTCATCCATGTTGCTGTAAGAAACAATGACTCCAAAAACAGAGCCACTCTCATTCACCCCAGAGAGATAATGCTCCTTCTTGTGGAAGGGCTCTCCCAGCTTGAAGAGGTCATCCAGCCTCAAAAGCTTGCAGATGCCCTGGTAAAGACTCCCACAGGCTATCAATCGATTCTCCTTGTAGTCTATGAGGAGCATTTTGTTTATGTTGTTAGTGGGCGTCAAGGGTTCATTGCAGGTTTGGACTACCCTGGGGGGATAACACTTGGGATTATCTTCATCAGGACCAGTCTGGTGGGTCACCAGGACCTTCAGGTCACTGGAGAGTTTGTAGATCCTGTTGACAGCTCCCAAGTAAATGTGCCCAGTTCTTTCATCAACCACCAAGTGGTTGAAGTTTCCCTCTGCTTGGTCTCCAGTGAAAGTGATGAAGGGCCTCTTTGGGTGGAGTGGCTGCTGCCTACCAAGAGGCGACACTGTGGTGGATAGCAGGAGGTGAGAAACCAGGCAAGTCCATTTCCACATGGCCGGTGACATGATTAGAAAAGTTTGTATTCCCAAGGGAACGAGGATTAAAAGCTGTAAGAGTCTTCAAAACACCAATTCCCTGGCAGATTTTGTCCTACAAGCGAAGAGAAAAGAAAACAAAAGTACATTACTATGGAGTATTCCTTCCTCCTCCCTCCTTCACAACCATGCCATCATCAGAGCGTATTTAATTGCTAATCCTCCCTTTCTGGTCTCTGAGCTCTCTGCTTAAAACCAGCACAAAGGGAGCCCTCCTGAAAGAAAAGATGCTGGTAGAAAGAGCAGAAATCACATAGCAGAATAATAAACCAGCACCCTTTTACTCTCCATTACACACACACGTGCCCCATGGTGCAGCACAAAAATTCACTGGAAGCCAGAGCAGTGCAGAAGGTGGAAACGTCAAGCAGTTTGCACTGCCAACTTTGACCCAGTTGTGTATTTGCTATCTAAGGAGACAGGACAGGAGAAGGATTATTATCCTGCTCTTCTGGATGAGGGACTGAAGCCTAGAGAAGGTCATGGACCTGCCTACAGAGACAGGTCCAGATGGATGCTGAGCTCTTTTGCAACCCTTGAAGTTTGCCAGGAAGAAGCCAGATCTGGTCTGACATTAACATCCTTTCAGGGAGACCTCGGTCCAGAATGGGCCTGTTTGAACAGGCTCCCTGTGGCTTCCAGATCAAAGCTGACTCATGCCGGTCCAGCTTGGAGTACAGATGTAGGAGCTGTGGCGTGCCAGCCTTCACAGCCACATCTACAAAGGGCATGCAGCCAAGCACGGAGCAAACAGAGCACCAGGTCTCCTCCCTCCCCTGGGCTCTCACCACCAGACCACTCTCCACCCACTGCACAGCCAAGAAAACATTATCTAAAAGAGAGATATGGTTCCCCTGGGCATCTCAGAGGACTGAGGAGACAGGGGTTGCCTAATTATTAACAGTAATAAGGTCTAAAGGCCCATGAAGTAGGAAAACTAACAACCCAGGGACCAGCCTGGTGACTTTCCAAAGAAGCAGACTTCCTTGCACCATTCAGTCTCTTAAAATCTCCCAGGTTTTAACCAGGGTGGTGGGAGCAGTATGGTGTTCAACCAGCTTCTGTAATTTGGTGAGCACATCACCAAGCCCCATCCCCGTGCCATGGAAATGCATCTTCCTACTCAACACATCCATCTGCTCCCTGCTCCTCCACCTTTTGATGGCTGCTTCTGTACCAAGAGCAGCTTTAGCCCCTTACGGTCCCACAGAGCATGTGGGAGATGGAGTCCTACCAGCTCAGGTCTCACCAGCCAAGCTCCTTGCTGAGTGCTGACTGCACAACCCTTGTTACTGGTGGCCAGTAACACAAGTCTTTCCTCCCTCCATCCCTCTTTAACATCAGATCAGAATTTCACAAAACTGTTCTTGGTTTTAAAAAGGACGCAAGCCAAACCCCAGCTCCACTCCTGCAGGCCAGTGTCCTATCACCTCTCTCGCAGAGTGGCTTTGCTGAAATCAGGGGTGTAACTAGCTGAGCAAAGGTGATGACAGCCAGCCCCACGCAAGCAGGAGGCAAGGGAAAATCGCTGTTTGCAGATCCCAGCAGGGAGGAAGATGTGGCAGTGACACGGGTCTGGATTCGCAGCTTTTTCAAATCTGTGCAATTCTGCTAACACCAGCGGAACTGAAAAATTTACTTAAAGAAATAATAAAGAGAATAAATCCTGTCTTCTTTTGACCTGTAGACTGATTAGATCTGATAGTGGAAAGGGTAAGTCTGGGCTTGCAGAGCATCCACCACTTTTATGCCACCCCAAATATGTCAAAATTCTCACAGCAGCCAGAATTTCAAAGCTGTTGTATGATCACCTTCACCTCCCGCTGCCCTCCACACCGCAGCAGCCGCAGGCGTTGGGTAGATGACGGACAAAGGTCATTTCGCATTTACTTTAGGCATGTTTACCCTGTTCTGCTTTGCCTTTCTGGTCAAGCAAATATTTAATAAAATCAAGCTTATACTGCAGAGTTTGCAAGACTGTCTTGCGAGCAGGAGAGGATTCGCTCTGCAGGGATACGCAGGCTGGTCACGTAGGCTTTTAATAACCTTTATTATGATAGATAGAGCAGCGATGGGATGAGCTCTCCCTGCACAACCATTCCTCTTTCAAAAGAGGCCATCCTTGAGAGAACAGCAGAAGAGGGAAGCTGTCCCTGTTTGAGTCCTGTGTTCAGAAACATCACGTGGCGACCCTGAACACCAGCTCCCGTCATTTATGAGTTATGATCCATATTTCTAACAGACACGGGTTTGATCGGGCACTAGACAGATCTAGGAAGAAATTATTCTTTTCAAGTACTAAAAAGGTATCTATTTTACCCCTATATTTTACCGTATTTTGTTCCTCTTAGCCCTGCAGAGCCAGCACAGCTGCAGGACAGGGCAATGGGAACTGCCATGACCCGGAGACTGAAGAGGTAACGAACAGCCCCTCTTCTGCAACCGGAGCCATCTGCCCGAAGGTCATCACAGCACCCCGGAGTAGAGTTGCAACAACAGGAGGAAATCTGCCCGTTAAAATAAGTGGTCAACACAACATAAAAGGAGATACGCTCCAGGCGTGAAATCTTTGAGGCCCAGGCAGGAGAGAATCATGACTGACTTTGAGGTGAGAATGTCACTTGTAGAGGGAGGGGGTGGCGAGGGGAACCTTCCTCCAGGCAAAGACAGCAAATTTGATCTGGAAGCCAGAGAGACCCCAATAAGAAACTCCAGGAAGGCTGGGTGAGGAGTCTCTTTTGCAACAGACAAGGAAGCTTCAAAAATAGTGAACCTCATGGGGGAAGGTGCTCACCTGCAGGGGAAAGAGCCTCAACAGTCTGCCAGCACTGACAGCCACCAAGCAAGCACAGGAGCAGCCTTTTGGGACAAAGCAGGGAGAGCAGGAGCCTGGGGCTATCTTGCCATCTTCCATCAGCCATCTGAGTGACCCTAGGAGCAGGATTTTCTCTCTGCACACTCCTGGCACTCACTCCTTCTTTCCCATCTGCTCATGTTGTTTGCCCTGCACCCTCTGTCCTAGAGTCCCAATCAGTACTTCAGCCTCTAAGGGCTATAATTTATAATTTGGCTTAATTAATAAATAACAGCAGAGGGCAGAGGAAAGGAGGACTTGTTGTTTAGCTTGCAGAATAGAGCAGGGTTTGTACTACCCCTCAGAGGATGCACCAAGGAGAAGGGGGTTAAGCATGTCTTTTTATTACCCATGTCGACAGCAGAAATCATAGCAGCTGGGAAGACAAATAATGCAGTGCCATAGACATACCCAGTCTCTTAGGCTGCTCGGTCTGCAAGAGACTAATTATATTGTAAGAAAAAACCAAATAAAAGGCCAAATTGAGCAGGCAGTGAGGTCTGGGCTTAGACTCTGAGCTGGGTATTTCCAAAATAAACCCAAACCACCTTCCCACAATGACCAGGCTCACTCGCCTTTCCCCCCGGAGACGTGGCCAGCAGCAATGCCACGACCCAGCGTGCAGGGCTCCTGTCCCTCTGAGCAGCTCTACGTGGCTCCTGCCACAACAGCCTCTTCACCAGCACATTGAAGGTCCCTGGGAAGGTCACACAGCCTCTACAGCCCCAGGGATCTGCAGGGAAAGATTGTTTGGTAGAAAGCAGCCCTTCTTTTTCTCCCTCTATTAGGACCAGCTGCCCCTCTGCTCTGCTGCACCCTTCACATGCAGTGGTGGTACTGAGGGGATGCCACAGGTCATAACAATACTCTAAAAGCTTTTCTTTGAGACTGGATCTCTTGGGTGAGTCTCTTCATCGCTCCACAGCATGAAAGAGCCGAGACCCTGCCTACCTCCTTCTCTGACTACGGTTAGGCTGTGATGCTACACAACCTTCATGACATGCAGCAATCCCAAAGGAAGATATCAATCCCAAAGGAAGATATCATTCTTCTTCTAGAACTGGAGCTACACTACATTTGAACTTAGTCTGGACGTGAAATCGGAGCAGAGGAAGCTCCGATTCGCTCTGTCTCGCAAATCCAGCTGTTTCAGGCAGGGTTCCACTGATGGTGAGAGGAAGGCCTCAGTCAGGTCTCACACCACAATCCTGCCTGCAGAACTAGGGTCTCTACTCTATGGCTTTCAAATAACACATTCCCCATAAGACTTCTTGAATTCACAGAGCTTGGTTTAAGGACTCGTTTCCTCCTGAAGGACAGCAAGTGATGATGCTACTGTACAGCATGGTTACTTTTTACTGTTGTTGACCGTTTCCTGCAAACGTTAGAGACCACTGAGTTGGAGGATGCAGCTTGGTTCTGCTCTGGGCTCTCCAGGAAACAATCCCAAGACTACAACATGCAACCCTATGGTCAAGAGATGGGGCTCTGGACAAGAAAAGTTTGGGTGAAAAAAAGCCTAAGAGGAAGGAACTTTCTTAACTTCTTTTAAATCAGATGGTGGCTGTTATGAGATGGGAAAGCTAGGGAATGCTGAATACATCCTCAAAACCCAGCAGCTTTCAATGGGAGAAAGTCAAGCAGGGTGTGCTATGGCTGAGGAAGTAGGAATAAATCATAGAATCATAGAATCGTTAAGGTTGGAAAAGACCCCTAGGATCATCTAGTCCAACCATCAACCCAACACCATCATGCCTACTATACCATGTCCCAAAGTGCCACGTCTACACGTTTTTTGAACACCTCCAGGGACGGTGACTCCACCACCTCTCTGGGCAGCCTGTTCCAATGCCTGACCACTCTTTCAGTAAAGAAATTTTTCCTAATATCCAATCTAAACTTCCCCTGATGCAACTTGAGGCCATTGCCTCTTGTCCTATCGCTCGTTACTTGGGAGAAGACACCAACACCCACCTCGCTACACCCTCCTTTCAGGTAGTTGTAGAAATCAGGAATAAAGAGGACACAAAGGACTGGTCTGTGAATTGAGAGGGAGGGAAGGACTTGGGAGGAAGTGTACAGGGAGAGGGGAAGGAGAGAGCTGGAGCATCTGGTTTTGGTTGACAATCTCACAAAAGCCATGGTCACATCCCTGTACTGGAGACTGGCACAAATCCACCCCACTGCAATGACAGCTCCTGGAAGGAACATGTCACTGGATGAACATGGGAGACAACAGCATCTCCCCATTTGGCTCGCACACACACAACCCTCCTGCCATCGAAGGCAGTAGACATATTCACATCACCAGGTCCCCTGCCACAGCCACATGTTGGCAGCAGGGACACTGCAAGGTCAGCGGCAAGAGGAGTCATGCGTGAGAGCCTGGCTGCAAAGAGCCATGGAAGAAAACCTGTCCTGGGTCCAGCTCCAGCCAGGGGCTCAGAGCAAAAGTACATGTTAAAGTCTAGAACAGGACCAAAATGTGCTGAAAAACATCACTGGGAGGGGGAGAAAATCCACCAGCTCCTCCTGCAGAGTGGGTCCGACACCACCCCGGGGTCCCGGTGGCTGGTGGGACCAGCTCAGTGAGTCGTCCCCCAGGCAGCACCTGGCTAGGAGGAAGCCAACAGCACCCAGGCCTCCTGGGCAATGCCAATGGCACTGTCTGGGTGGTTAATGAAGCCCAGCGTTAATCAGGCGGCACGCTCCTCTGTTTACTTTTGCTTCACTCAGGCACAGCTATTCATTTCCCAGGATGCAGGAGGCCGGGCATAGATGCTGACGAGGCAGACGCCCAGCGACGGAGCTAGCACACAGCGATTCAGCACCAAGTGCAGCTACACAATCCCTTTAATCTCAGCTAAAGATTTTTTTTTTTTCCTGGCTTCCTTTAATAAACCCTGATTACCATGGATAGAAGCTTTTCTTTGGGAGCCGACATGGCGAGAAAACTCATACAGAGACATTGTCGACAGCTCCCCCAACAAAGACCGGCTTCCAACTTCAGCCAAATCCTTTCTCCCCGAACTTACAACCTGTCCAATGCCTGACAGAAACTGAAAGCAAGTCTCTCTTTGAGGGCATCCCGTGCCAGACCATCTTTTCTTTGGAGCTCGCCGCAATGAACAGATCCCAGCGCAAGCTGCAGCTCATCCCAAATAAAAAGATTGATTTCAGGAGCGGTTTGTTTGCAAGGCGCTTGGGCTAAGGTGGGACAACATGGCCTTCCCTTGTCACACACATTACTGTATTCGGGCACTCAGTGCCCATCACCTTGTCACCTGTGCATCTGCCAGAAGCGTATGAAGTGATGGGATTAACACTTGCCAAGAGTAGGACTTTCTTCCTTTTATCTGATTCCCCCGTGTGATAAAACTGCACGTGGATGGTGTCTCTGCCTGCATTTCAGACTTGGTTTCCTAACAGCAAAAGCACGTCAGCACTGGAGAGCAGAGAGGTTTGTAATGGTTTCTCAGTTCCTCCAGGAATTCACTTCACAGAGACTCGAAGGAAAGAACACAAATACTCAGTGCCACAGCAACAAGAATGGAGTTTTGAGGTCATGGAAATAACCTACAAATCCAGAGACCAGGGTTAAACTCTCTTTTCTGGAGCAGACTCGGCTGTGAGTCTCCATGGCTGAGTGCCACCCTCTGTGACACAGATGACAGCATTTCCCAGTCTCCTGAAAGTATTCTGAGGACAAATCTATTAAAGTTATTCCTTATCACAGTAACTGGGGAAATGTAAACCCCTAGACAAACAAACTAGTGTAGCAAGAGCACACAAGAGTGCACAAGGTCATTGGTTTTAAGCAAACCATGTCACAACAGTGCCTAACTTTGTTGATCCTACCTTGAGGAACATGTCTATGAGACCACATAGGTCCAAAGCACTGAGAAAAGTGAAGAATTGCCAAAAGCCAGAGTGTCAGGTTGACTTCTGTTTCAAAGTCTCATTCTTGTCCTGTATGAGCCATTCCACACTCCTGGGGCTCTGTTCTCTTCACTACAAAATGTTTCTCTACTGCATTTCACTGAGGTGCAACTCTGATGGGGTTGGCAGTGTCAAGTTGGCCAAGAAAGTTGTGTCAAGTTGGCCTTACCTCACAGGTAAGGAGACCCTGATCGGCTCTAGACACGAAGAGGAATAAACACAGCCTCTGCCCCTAAAGGAATGATGAATATTGAAAAGAAAATGAACTGGGTTTCATCCCAGCAGGTCTCCCCAGCTTGTATATCAATTACAGCATTTTAGGACAGCCTTGAGGAAAACAGCGTTTCCTTCCTCAGAAGTCAAGCTTACGCTCGCAAATTCCCTTCAAGGCTTCGGGGGCTCTGAACGGTACTCAAATGAAGTCTTTAAATTTTCTGGACCTGGTTCAGATGGGAGCCCTAAACCACCACTTTGATCCTCAAACAGCAAGGAAGGGGCTCTGACCCCAGGTTTCTCCGTGAGTCAGCAGGCAGCTATTTTCTTGTTGGCTGAGGCTGTATGGCACAGTTTATGTTGCACTGAATGCCAGTGGGCGGCTGTTTCCCCCTGTTTTGCAATCTTAGGAAGATCTGTGAGACACAAGTCCTCTCTCTCAGGCTGAAGTCTTGTAATTAGCACTGTATAAATCCACGAAGAGCCAAATCTCATAAGGCAGAGACCATACTTCAGCTGCCTCCCGAAAGCCTGGCACAGAGAGTAATTCCGTATTCACAGTGACTTTGTGATCACTGGCTACTTCACTCTCAAGATCTACATGAGACACCAGCAAGGATAAAACATGGGACATAAAGGGAAAAACCAAAACCTTTAGACCTTGATCTACTGGTTGTTGGAGCACCAAGATCTATATTTGGAGGTGGGGAAACCACTTGCAAAGAAGCCAGGAGAGAATCCCCAGTCTTCGAAGTCTGAGATTTCACTACATATTCAAAAGGCAGCTGGAGCAGAACAGCCTGAGAGACACAGGGTAAAAGCAACGGGACTGGGAAAATCAGAGATGATACCGGGATGGGGAATAAGGTTTGGAAATAAAGCTTCACAGGGGTGTAGAGCAGGTGGATTTGCTGCATAGGATCAGGCTACCTGCAAACCAGATGAGCTTCAGTTACTGGTGACCAGTACTTAATGGTTTGGAGGGTATGGGAAGTTCTCCCAAATGAAGAGTGTATAACTGGCCAGCCCAATGCAGCTAATGCAGAGCACAGCTCTGTACTTACAGAGATCCAGCATCCTCTAGAGTGAGGACCATCAATCCTGCAACTGTACCAAACCTTACAGTCGGAAATAGGCTGAACACACAGCAGGAGCAGGAACGTAAAGAAAATGCGGTTGACAATACTACATTACTGGGAGGAAAGAGGCAGACAGAGGTGTGATGATTTCTTTTCAGTGATGCAGAGTTTGCGGCAGAGGTGAGAACGGAGTCTCCCTTTATGCTTTATTCAGCATAAAATTTCCTCCTTTCATTTATGGCAGGTATCCAACCCATTTTGGAGCACCAACCACTAGCCATGGAGGGGGCCAGTGAAAAGATCTGACACAGCAAATTCTTCATCTTCAGCTTCCCACGTGGGCAGCTAAAGAGAGCAAATGAGCGAGTACAGTCCCATAAAAGAGGGATGGCTGGACCATCTCAAATCTTAGCCAGATCTCGAGTCCAACACACACATTATCACTAGCAGGAAGGAGTAGTGCTGACTGGCATTTGCTCTCCCAAACGTAAAGGAAAGCTTCAGTTTACTGCAACCATTAGCAATATTTTTTATAGTGCTATCCATACTGGAAGTTATGGAAAAAAAATATTAGACATCTCCTTGTTCCATTTTCTTTGCACTTACTAACTCTGACCAAATTCCTAAATGCTTCTTTATGCACCCATGAACCTCCTGGGCAGAGACATGCCATTTGTTTTATCACTCTGCCTTTTACGTGACAGCTCTTCCAGCAACTGGCCTCTGTCTTCCAGCCCTTGAGCAGGTCAGATGAGGGACAATCTTTTTCCATGTTTCTGTAGTAGCCAGGGCAATTAGGTCCCAATCTGGTCAGTTCATAACTCGCACATGTTAGCTGAAGTAGTCTATTTCTGCTGACTCCACGGGCTTGAAAATAGATCTTTAAGAGATGTCAGAAGGCTGACTAGTCCATACTTCTGCCCCAAAGTTCGCCAGCCCCAAATTCCAGGCATCTTCTGCAGATATGAGATTGCAACAGAGCACGATCGCTTCTTTACAAATGAAACAACACAGCAGGAAAGAGACATTTTTTGAACAATACTGATCTACCACATGCCTTACTTGGCTTTCCCTTACAAATATAATAAAAAACGCATTAAAATTGTTTATAAATTTTAACCATTCTGGCATAAAAGTCCTTTTTGTCAAATGCAAAACGAAGCAGGGCTCCGTGCAGCTGCTGCACTCAGAGCGACATTCCTCCTGAGAAAAAATACCCAAGACCAGACCAAACAAGAGATGTCCTCTTCAGAGGACCTCCACTTCAGAACGCTTTGACTAAACACTTCTGTCCCCACTTGACTTGGATTTTTTTTTAACAGGCTGAAGGGCGGTTGAGATGCCACCCGACCCAAAAGTCAAATGAAGCGACAGGACTCTGATGGAGAGCCCCACGCTTGTGCTAGAGGAGACATCCAGCTGAGACACAATTTCAAGCCCAGCAGCAGCAAGGGGGATTGATTCTACTCATTCAGCCGATAGCTGTAATGAGGCAGCGTGGACACAGCCCTGATAAGCAGCGGCTTTGCAAGCATTTCAGAGGGGGGGGGGAAAAAGCAGTCTGACATCTATCCCACCACAGTCCCACGATGCCCCATTTTACAGAGAGCGCAGGAAGACCTCAACAGGTACTTTCAGCAGAGAATCAGCAGCAAAACTCAACCCCCACCTCCCCCCCCAAAAAATACCTGGATAAACTATTACTAATTTGCTATTAATTTTCTCTTCCAGTGACTTTGTCACCGCAAGGCAGAGGACAAGCCTAGCTGCTGCCAACACACACAAAGGCCAGTGGGATGTTATTCTTAGAGCCCTGCCTGGCTGTTGCTGCAGGATAACTCGCTCCAAATCATGCTTGACGGTCTCAAGATACCGCTGAGCTAGACAGGGCACCTATGGCCAGGATCAGATACAGACAAGAGACAGAATTGTGCTAATATGGGTAAAAAGATAATCACATGCTATGTTTGTTAACAGGAAGATTAGAAGAGAGCTGATGTTGTATACACACACAGAGGCTGCGTTTGCAAGGAGATACACAAATCTATCCCGTACAGCATACAGACACATTTATTTTTGCACCAAATTATGCAATTCCTGTACTCCCGGCGCAGGGCGGTGTGTGCATGCATAATTACACCGAGCATTAGCAGCAACACCTACAGCTCAGGTTGCCTGACATGTTCCGGACTAAGACTCGGTTTTAAGGTCCTCATTACTTTGACAGACCTGAACCGGTCAGGAGACAATTCCCTCAGCTCGGTGTCTGCCTCAGGCTAACATCGCCGTAGAAAGTTGCATTCAGAATGGCTTGAGCAAGTCTGAGAACTAAATTAGGAGAAAAGTTTTTGCGAGTTATTGATTTTAATTTCTTTTCCGCGTTTGACCTTGGTTATATCCTTTCTACCGTCTTACTGAAAAGCTTCCATGCTTTGGAGCAGGTAGTAAAAATTGGGAAGGTCCTCCCCTGCTGTCATGGAGATCTTCTGGCCATGCCTGAAAGTCTGTCTAAATCTGACCACGTTACAGCATCTAGTAATACAGACATTGCAAGTAAAGGTTTTGCCTTTTCCACCGCTCCCAGGATGGATCAGACAGCGCTTGGGCTATCACCACAGAAGAAGTAAAACATGCTCAACATCAGGGATGAAGGGACGAAACACGTTTTCCCCACGCTTATTCGCTGTGTCAGCTGGAAGCTGTCGTGGTGCTAAGCACTGCTGCTGAGGAAAACTCTGTGCTCCCTGATGGACTTACACTGCAGCTCGGCTTAATTAACCTCATCGGAAAGCAAAAAGAGGAGGATGCTCTGCCAGAAGGAAGGGAAGGCTGGAAAGTGGAGGAGGGGGAGAAAATTGGGCAGAGACAATTTAGGAAAAGGGATATGGGCAAAGACTGGGAAATTTGAGCAGATTGCAGATTTGCAAGTTCTGTAACCGCCGAAACATCCTCTCCTCATGAACAGGGCATTGATCCCACAGCTCTTGAGTCTCCCAGTTCCCCTAAGATGGGTTTCCTCCAGCTGCTGACAAATCTGGAGGTCAAATCAGTTACATAAGGTTAAAGTTCTGGGGAGATATTTCCACTTTTGCCTTGCTCAAGAGCTTAGAAAATGCATATCAAAACAAAAAATGCCACTGCAGAAAGGAAAAGAAGGAAAAAAAAGAGCAAGTAGTTGCTGAACGATTGCAGTTGTATCCAGCATCTTCCCTAACCCTTCAATGTGCATTGAGAAGAGGTTGCAGGAGGTCTTCCTGAGCGAAGGACAACACTACCCTCTTCCAATTCCTTCTCAACACCAATATTTAATGTCAAGCGTGGAGTGAGTTACCAAATTACAAGACTTAACAGAATCAGCAGCAGCAGCCCTTATTTACAGACTATTCCTACATACGTTAAAACCACATGAATGCCATGGGAGGATGGGGTGGCGCAGAGCCTGATGACATGAGGCTGCTGCTATTTTGCCGTTCCACTGTAGCTCAAACCAGAACATCACACCTTGTCCTGAAGGGCCTTTTCAGCTCCCCCCAATAAAACAACACAACACATTGCTGCTTGCAAGGGCAACCAGAGGCTCTGATCAAACCGTTCCTACTAAGAGCAGGTCCCCACCTCCAGAAGTTTCAGTCTAGAAACACCCCAGGGAGACAGAGGTCCAGGGAGGTGAAGACTTGGCCAAGGTCACACAGAGTCAGCGTGGCTGAGACAAAGATACAGCCCATGCGTTTATCCCCAGCTCAGTGCCACCGCGATGAGACAACCATTCTGCAGAGCCACGCGTGCAGCACCAGGGGAACCTCCTTTATAGCTGATTTTCTCTATGATCATCTCCTTTGGTGCATGTTTGAGGAACACACACACATACACTAACGGCTCTGGAGTGGTAAATTCCCATCAGTCTTAAACCCATCCACTCCGCCAGCACTTTGCCAGCATCAGCAGAATTAGCGCGTTCTACACTCGAGTGTCATCGTTGAAGCTACTTTAAATAGTTCCGTGGTCACCGCGTTCAGCTGTGAGCCTGCACGGGTGCGTCCGGGGCATCCTGAAATGATCCAGCGCAGAGTCCTGCTGCTGGCACCCAGCCTGCGGAGCCAGGGGGAGGAAGGGAGGAGGTGTCTGCTCCGGCTACTCTGCTGCTAAAGCTTTCTGCAATTTATACACGTGCTTCCCCACCCTGACAAACCTGGAGAGGAGACGCTGTCAGGCTGCCACCAGCAATGGCATTTTGTAGACAGCTTGCTGCTGCTGCTGCAAAGCACACCTGCAAAAGACAAAAATCTCTCTTTCTCCTTCCATAAATATCTTCCCTGGGCCAGACACTCAGACACGGATGGAAGCTGCAGGTGCTCTGCACTGTGCAGGATCTGACCCTTCATTTGCACGAACAAATGCCTAGTGCTCTCAACAAATCAACGAATCACCCTGGAGCAGCCACAAGGAGGGTGATGCAATTGTTTTAGCTATTTGCACAGCCTCGTAACTGCAGATCCATCCTCACAAAGCATTAGCTGTGTTCGGATAGGTGTTACAGAGAAAACCCAGCACCAGAAACAGGCACGTGAGCCCATTCAGTCTGCAAAAGATAGTTTACGGGTTTGCAATAACCAGTGATTTCAGATCTGCGTCGGACTACCCAGAAGAAAGTTCCTTGTTCGCTTAGAGTCAGCTGCAAGCAAAATGTCACCCCAAACTCTAATTTAATCCAGATCCAAACACCATCTGCTTTGTTCATCTCTGCTCGCGCAGTCTAAAGGCACCTGTGTCTGAGACGAGGGGCGTTTTTAATGGGGGGGCGTGGGAAAGTCACCTCTGTTCATAAAATCTTGCTCATTAGAAAGGGAGACCTTGATAACATGGGCTGTGAGACCTGAAGAAACACTACAAAACAGATACACAGGTGCTGAAAGAGTAAGACCCACAGAGGACTGTTTTCCACGTGCTCTCCACCCCCTCAAGCTGCATCGCAGAGGGCAAGCCTGCCCTCATTTTCCCACTGCCTCCATCTCTCCGCTCATCCCTCTTTCCAAACCAGGACTTGTTGATCTCTTCCCTCATCCCACAGGATCCCACAGCTGCACTTTGGGTGCTGCACAAGTCTCAAAGACTGTAAAAAGCATGCAAGCCTGTGCCCGTGCACCCCTGGCCTTTTGGGGTGCACTCACAACTGCTTCGACTCGAGGCAGGAGCATCCCCCGTGTTCGTGGAGAGCATCATCTGTGCTCCAGCCCCCAGGGGCCTCGGGTAGGGGGCTGGAGAATGCAGTGCCTTGCCCTGGCTCCTGCGTGGCTGGGGCATGCAGGTTGGGGCTGGCTGGGGAGGTTTGAGTGGCTGCAGATGGGTTTTAATGACATGAGGCATCCATTCAGATGGGAGGTTGAGCTGAAATTTGCCCTCGCTTCGAAAGTTAGAGGCTGTAAATCTTTTGCTTTGGCTAGAGGAAAAAGGCAGCGGGAGGAGAGGAAGGGGAATGAAGTTTGGGTGGTTGGTGGCGGCGTTCAGCTGAATGCAGCGTTGGTTTGTACTTGGTGCTGTTGAGTGCCGGGACAGACCTGGGGAGCGCATCCAGGTGCCACTTCTGGGCTTTTTTTTTTTTTTTTTTTTTTTATNTAACGATAAGTAGAGACACAGACTTCTCCAAAAAGTCCAAAAAAACCTCCCTTTGCCAGACTGAACCTTGCTAGGTCAGTGTCAGCAAACACACTCAGGCAACACAGAACTTGCTGTGTGGACCAAACCACGCTCCAGCAAGTCCATGGCCATGGCTCAATACCGTGGGGCCCATCAAACTCCGAATCGTCCTCTCTCTCTGCAGTAAATAGGAAATCCTCATCGGCTGCCTGCAGAAGGGAGCCCCCAGCTCGCAGCTGCGGTCCTGCCAGACGCCGGAGAGCCGGGATAAAAACTGTAGGCAGCGTACACAGGTGTAAAAATGCTATCACAATTCAATGGGTTATTAATAACAAGATATTTCTCCCCTGTGGCCATCTGCATCCCACGCGCCCCCACAAATCCGGCACTTTCCTCTTCCAGCCACAACACGCTCTCTCTCATTCAGGGCAGATAATTCCCTTATTTTCTTTGCCTTCAAAATCATGCACAAAGGTAGCGCTCAACAGGCGGTTTCTCTGGTCCAGTCCATGCAGACTAACATTGTGCCAAGCACCATGAACTCGGAACAGAGCTTTTTCTACCAAGGTGCCAGAAATAATACAAATAAACTCTTCTTCTCTCCCTGGCTTTATATCTACAGCTTCCACATATCACTACCAGCGGGGCTTTAAAACTAAAACAGACTGGGCCTACGTGGCTTGAATTTATTCTGGAAATTTATCTCTTCTTGCTGAAAGCTCTGTGTTTGCTTGATCTTCCTGCCTTCCAAGTCCTATAAGTGCCACATGTTGCACAGCTGGATCCCTGACAGAGAAAGAAAACAGGAGGGAAGAGAGAACAGATTATATATGTGTGTATATATATATATACACACACATGAATGCAATGGCCAAGGTTTTCAAAAGTCGCCTGTGAACTTCAGCAAAGTAGCTTCAGATATCTCCAAGAGACCCATGCGCAGGAAACACAGAGCTCTCAAGCTCCCAAACATCTGCTCTCCATGGGCAGAAGAGGAAGGAAAAGGAAACGGGGGGCTCAGAAGGACTTGGTGCTTGAAGATGCTCAAGACTAGCTCTTGCAGGAAAGGATTTGCAGAAAAAGCTGTATCGGGGAAGGCTGGAGATAAGACAGCCAGGAGGAAGAAGGCAAGATCTGTGTGGCAGTAAGGGAAATGCTGACTACTTTTAATTCTCAAACTTGCTGGGGTGTGACTTACTAAAATAATAACGTGTTTGTCCAGCTCCAGGAGAATTTGTTCACCCTCAGCAGCTGTGACAGGAATATCCCCAGGCTCCAGCACAGCCAATGGTCCCACACGGACATAGGCAGCAGCATTCCCTTCCAGCATGCCAAGCCAACTATAAAGCACGAAAAGCTAAGGGGAAGAAAGCCCGTTCATCTTGAGCAGCATTTTTAAAAAACCACACCAAAGGAGAAAATAAAGAGAATGTTATTTCCTGTGAAATGAAGTATTGCACTCTGTAACATGAGGGGGGGAAAAAAAAATCAAAAACAAAGCAAACTAGAGATTCAGTTCATAAATACAGGAGAAGGTCAGCTTCCTCCTCACCAATAACTTGGTCCCGCAGGAATCGAGCGTGGTATTTGATATAGGGCAGATATTTGATTCCTTCCTCTGCGTGGGAAGGCTGACACACGCATCCTCCACCCCTCCGTCCACCTTCCCCACCACGTAACGGCATCGCCGCAGGCCGGTTTAGGCCCCTTCTGCCGACCACCCCGCTTCAGCAGCAACATAAAACAGTTTAAAAGCTGCTCCGTCTTAACACTGAGCTGAGGAAGGGATTATTTTTTCTGCGTTTGAGAACAGCCGGTTGCTGTAAAACCTCCTGCCTCAGCCCAGCAACAACGAGACCTTGGAAGAGGCTAATTATGGGTGGCGAAGCAAGTCACCCACTGGCAGAGAGCAGTGGAGAAGAGACAGGCGAGCACAAACCTGCACCTGGAGACCTTTTGCTTATTATGAAATAAAGCTGTTTCTGCTGCCTGCATTATTGGAGAAGGAGAAGCAAGGCAGGAGAGAAGACAACCACCAAGTGAAACTGCTGATTGGAAGGGGCCGTGTTTTTCTCTTCCAACTGACTATTGCATGTCTAAGGAGCACAGCCTTCAAGCACCACACCGTAACCTTTGCATATCCTTGTGCAGGTATGGAGAAGCCTCAAAATTATCCTACACACAGACACACATAACCAGGAGGGGAGACAGAGCAGGAAAGCAGCCTGCATGGACACATAGGCTGCTGCTGGGTGGAAATGTGGCTCAACGCACCCCATGCATCGACCGTCAGGAGCCACGGAGATGTCTGCACGAGCATGAGTGTGTGAATGACCAAGGACTGAGAAAGCAGATTGTCACCGAGTTGCAATCTGCTTGGGATCTCCTCCAGACTCGTGGTACCTTGTGCTGCCCCGCTTGAGTGCTGATGGCCCCAAGCTCCAGCCGAGCCACTTGGAGGGATGAGACGTGGTGCACAACCTTCACCCTCTACCCCTGACAGCCCCTCGGTGACCCCCTTTGCAATCAGCAGAGCCTGCACCAGCACCTCCTGAAAAGCACTAAAGCAACCGAGCTCACAGGAAGCCGCATTCCCAGACACAAAGGTTTTTCCAAGGCTGCACCATTTATTCCCAGTCCTGCAGTGGAGCAAAACCTCAAAATTCTTCCTTCCTTCCCTGTCGTGGTTTAGCCCCACTTGGCAACTAAGCACCACGCAGCCGCTCGCTCACCCTCCCCCTCCCCGGTGGGATGGGGGAGAGAATCGGAAGGGCAAGAGTAAGAAAACCCACGGGTTGAGATAAGAACAGTTTAATAATTGAAATAAAATAATAATAGTAATAATAATAATAATGATAATAATAATAATAATAATTCTAATGAAAAGCAGAACGAGAGAGACAAACAAAACCCAGGGAAAAGAAAACAAGTGATGCAACCGCTCACCACCCGCCGACCGACACCCAGCCAGTCCCCGAGCAGCGATCGCTGCCCCCCGGCTAACTCCCCTCGGTTTATATACTGAGCATGACGTCATATGGTATGGAATAGCCCTTTGGTCGATTTGGATCAACTATCTTGGGCTGTGCCCCCTCCCAACTTCTTGTGCACCTGGCAGAGCATGGGAAGCTGAAAAAGAAAGTCCTTGACTAGTCTAAGCATTACTTAGCAACAACTAAAACATCAGTGTGTTATCAGCATTCTTCTCATGCTAAATCCAAAACACAGCACTATGCCAGCTACTAGGAAGAAAAGTAACTCTAACCCAGCTGAAACCAGGACATTCCCTCTCCTCCCTACAAGCTAGAAAAAAAAACCTCTCCCACCAGCGCCTGATCAAGGGATGTTGGAGGAAAAAGGAGAACTGAGCTTGCCCTAAATCCCTCCTAAAATCTGCTGTGCAGCAAGGCTGCTCTTCCTTCTCCAGAAATCTCATCCCGGACCTGCAAGACCTTTCCTGAACTGGGGACAAAATTAGCAACGATCTGTGAAAAGTGCAGGGTGAACAGATTGGCATATTCTAACCACGTGCATTTTGCATTTGTGTGTAGAAACGTGCATATCAATGTGTATTTTTATGTGTATGTATAAAACATACACACAGATATAGAGAGAGAGAGATATATGCATGCATGTAGTCGTATTTAAGGAAAAGAGGGAGACCTTATCGCCCTCCACAACTACCTGAAAGGAGGGTGTAGCGAGGTGGGTGTTGGTCTCTTCTCCCAAGTAACAAGTGATAGGACGAGAGGCAATGGCCTCAAGTTGTGCCAAGGGAGGTTTAGATTGGATATTAGGAAAAACTTCTTCACGGAGAGGGTTGTCAAGCATTGGAACAGGCTGCCCAGGGAAGTGGTGGAGTCCCCATCCCTGGAGGTATTTAAAAGCCGGGCAGACGAGGTGCTTAGGGACATGGTTTAGTAGTGGACAGGTATGGTTGGACTTGATAATCTTAAAGGTCTTTTCCAACCAAATGATTCTGTGATTCTATGAAAAAGGGACCCCCAACTTCAACTATAAATGAATGAGAGAGCTGGGCACGTGCTGGTAGTACAACGCAACCCAAATCTCTTTCTTACACTGTAGGACAATCAAGACTTCTTCTCTGAAATGAATGCAAAAAAGGGCCGAAACAGCTGGAAAAAGGTGATGTGTGTAAGAAACCGTCTTTTCTCTGGCTCCTGCATAATGGGGAGTGTGTGTGTGTGTGTGTGAGCTGCAGATGAGTCAAAGTCTGTGTCAGCCATTGACTGTGCCAACGACAGCAGTTCCCGACAGCCTTTAATAACACCACTTACAGACTCCGGAGCAGGGGGGAAGGCGAGGGGGGAGGCAAGTGCCTTGGTGCACAAGCCATCCCACATCCTTGCCAAAATGTTACAGGCACCCGCTGATGGCTTTGGAATTGCAGCCCGTGCTGCGATGTGCTATCCTAAGAGATAACAGAGGGTAAAGCTGGGAGAACAACCTTGGGTACACGGGGACAAAGCGGTGGGTGCCACGGTTGGGAGGACACAGGGACATGGNACGGTTGGGAGGACACAGTGACATGGTGGGGGGAGGCAGGGGTGGACCGGGGGGTGGCTTGGGGGGACTCAGCCCTACCAGTGCAGCACAAGGTACCTTCATGGGTTCATACTGCAAACACCCAGGTTTACACTGGAAAGCAACCAGGAGGTAAGGAGTTATCTCTACTTCCATGCAGAATGGGTAAAACAGAGACAAACATGCACAGACAAGCAGGTCACAGTAAGAAGACGCGAGCCCTGCTGCCCACCTGCGCCTTGGCTCCCCAGTGTGAAGGTGGGAAAGATTAGGAGGGTAGGTTTAGGCTAAATATAAGGAAGAAATGTTTTACAGTGAGGGTGGTGAAGCACTGGCACAGGTTGCCCAGAGAGGTGGTGGAGGCCCCATCCCTGGAAACATTCCAGGTCAGGTTGGACGGGGCTCTGAGCAACCTGATCTGGTTCAAGATGTCCCTGCTCACTGCAGGGGGGTTGGACTGGATGGCCTCTAAAGGTCCCTTCCAACCCAAAGCATTCTATGATTCTATGAAATAAGTCCCTACCAGGTCTCACAGACGTTGGAAAGCTCAGACTGGGGAAGGTGCTAAAAATCCTCAGCTTAGTCCAGATTTGGAAAGCTTTGGGAAGAGCTTCGGAGCGCATCGTGTTCTGATTATTTACTTCTCCAAGCAAAGGAGAGACCTACTTCACACACCGCCTCCTGGAGAGGCGGAAAAATCAGACATGTAAAATAAGAAGGAAATGGAAATCAACTTGATAGCTCCTTCCCCTTCCTAATGGGTAATACTTACCTAATTATGCCTGTTTGCCATTTCCTTTTCCTGCTTTCTTTGAGATATTATGCAGAGAGAAATTTGTCCTAAAAGTTGTTGCTTTCATTCGGAGGCGTCCCTTTGAGCTGTTTGCCTTGCTAAGGCAGGCAAGGGCAGCAACTCCATTATAAGGAAAAAAAAACTATAAGGGAGGGAAAAACCCCTCCTGAATGGCTCTGACAGGCGTTGCTTTTAGCATCCAGCTCCTGCTGCACGTGGCTTGCCTATCTCCCCTCCCTTCTCCACCCTCCGCCCGGGCAGAGGGGTGCAGCTCCAAGGATGCCCCATGCCTCCTGCCCTCACTGGGCCAAGGCGAGAAGCTCCTGGTCTCTTGGAGCCACCGCAGAAGCCAGGCAGGGAAAGACGGAAGCTGCCAAGATGCTCTGAGTCCAGCAGCCAAAATGACTCTGCTCTCAGCAGGGATTTGGAGAGAAACCTGAGACTTGATGGTCTTACGGCTGGTGGGATCCAAGGGGGCATCCCACACCAGTGTCAAGTCCATGCCATCCCTTGGATGACTTCTCTCCCAATGGATCAGTGTCACAACCCAATATCCAAGCAGCTGTCTGCAGCTCAGGGTAGAGAAAAAGCGGTCGTAGAAGCAAAATATGACCCCTCCAGGCCCACATCAACATGAGTGACCCTACCAAAACACAGCAAGATCTCATTTGCCACAGCCAGCTTCCCTCCTTTGGGGAGGTCCCGTTTAGTGCAATGCTTCATTGCACCAGAAGTAGGGGAGGGCTTGGCACACGCAGGACATGCAGGAGCATCTCTCCCACCCCAGCAGGGTGCTCCCAACCATTAATACCACAGAGAGGGGCTGGATGCCACCCTACATTAACAACTGAACACAGCACTTGTGGGATGGGTTGCAGGGGGTTCTGGTGGAGTGTGGGGTGAGCATTCAGCCCTCCAGACCCCCACAGTGGACCTCCACCATCTGCCCCTCCACCTCCAACCTGCACTTCCCAGGAAGCACCCCCCCCCAAGCCCTGCTCCTGCACCCCCGGGTGTTTTTTTCTCTTCTCCACAGGGAGCACAGCTTCCAAGAAGGAAAATACAAAGCCCAAAGGGATTGACCTCAAGCGATGAAACAGGCTCTGCAAAGGAAGGTGTTTTATTCCTGCTCGAGGGGGTGCTTTAAAAAGCCTCCTTTTGTTTCCTCAAAGGCTGGGAAGGATGTTTCCCAGTCCTAGCCTGGCAGGCTGGGGAAGGTGGAGACCAGGAGGAATTCAGGGAACTTCAAGGGCCGTGCTCTGCAAACAACAGCAGAGATTTCCCCACGCCCGAACCCCTCCACATCCCGCATCCTGCACTGATCCAGCTGTGCCTGCATCCGTCCCTGCCCCGCAGGGGCTTGTCCCATCAGGGGAGCATCCACAGTGGCTGCATGGAGAGCCCAGCCCTGCACCTGCAGCAACTGTGCAGGGCTGAGCCATCCCCCCTGCAGCTGCACTGACCAGCCCTGAAACTTCATCTCCGAGCTGTTAATTCTTCATCAAGAAAAGCTGTGTTGTTTTCCTTTTTTTTTTCCTTTTTTCTTTCTCTCTTTCTTTCTTTCTTTCTTTCTTTCTTTCTTTTTTTTCCCCACCAGGCATTTTCCAGGGAGTCCTTTAGAGCTAGGAGGGGAAGAAGGAAGAATTGCACAGCTAATCCCAGCTGCAAGCAAAGCCAAGCCCTCCACCTCCAGGCCACATTGCACCTGCCCCAGCCAGAGAGGGAAAGCAGCCCCGCTCCTCCCAGTGCCTCCAGACATCCCTCCATCCTCCCAACCCTTCACCTCCTGGCCCCACCAAGCCGCTCCTCCGCGGCGGCTGCAGCATCCTCAGGGCTGCCGGGGTGTGAAGGACAGCAGGATGGAGGGAGGTTTCCTTGCGGAGCCACCTCTGCAGCGCTGCCAGCTTCGAGGGGAAGCCGTGAACCTGGTGGCTGCAGGCTGGGGACCCAGGCATCTGGCTTTGCATCCCTGCTGTACCTCCCAGCTGTGCATTCCCAAAACCAATGCATGTGTCCGGAGAGATGTACAAATGGGCTCCTTGCAGGACCCCCTGCGGGAATTCTCAGCCAGAGCATTGCTCAGCACCCAGCCTACAAAAGATACCTGCTCCTACCCCTCGCACCCATTCCTGGGGAGCAAGAGGAGCCCCCAAAGCAGGCTTTGTCCCACCCACAGCAGCTGGAAAGCAATAGTTAGGGCAGGCAGCGATACCCTTATCACCGCTTGCTCTGCTTGGCATCTTGCAGGCTGCAGCCAGCCTGGATGGGCGCCCAGCTGCAGGGGGGCTCGGGCAGAGCAGGAGCCCGGGACAGGAGCACCGCAGGAGCTTCCCTGCCTCCCAGAGCGGAGGGATGGGTTTGCAGAGCCGGGGGGACTTCAGCAAAGAACAAGGAGCAGCGCATGCAAAGAGATAAGAGAAGGTATTTACCAGGCAATCACTACAAGGTCCTGTGAATATAGTATTTGTGATGGATGAATAGACATATTATTACAGAACTTAATGCAAACCCTTTACACCGAATGGTGACATGCGATTACTAGTTTGGAAATAACTAAGCTCATTATAATGAAACGCTTCACACAAATCCCCCTCCAAAGGATGGATCTGACGAAGGAAGGAACCTGTGACGGGAACACACTGGGGGGATTTGTTTAACCAGATCAGCCCGCTGGGGCAGCACAGCACGGTTGCTTGCCTCCAGCGTGGCTAAAGCCTGGCTCGCTGGGAAGCATAACCCACCAACCTGTGTGGACAGGGTGGGCAGTACCCCACACCCAGCATCGGGCTCCTCCTGGCACGACTCTGCATTTAAGAGATGAAAAGAAGCACCTTTCAATAATAAATAATAATGCTAACTATGCGTTTCTATAGCAACTCATCACCATAGCAGCTAAGCGCAGGAGGAAAACTCAGAGCTCATCCTGCCGTCTTCAGGGTGAGAAGGCAATTGCCCTCCTGGAGGTGGCTTCCGTGGTGGCAAAGCTGGGACTTAAACCAACAAGTCACCCTCCAGGTTACCCCTGAGCACTGCCCTCCCCAAGGTAGCTGTCTGGGAGGGGGCTGGATGCTCTGGAGAGGTGGAGTCTGGGGTCCAAAGGGTGGTGGGGGTATGCAGCCTCAAAAGCACCAGGCATCGAGGTCATCACAACCCTCCAAATGAGTCCTGGGGCTCCAGGGTGGCTGGAAGGAAAAGGGGGCTGTGGCAGGGGACAACCACCCCATCCAGCCAGGAGGACACCACGAAGGGGAGAGTACAAAGGGTGAGACACAATCAAAGAGAGGAAATGCCCCAAATTAGCCATGCAGATACCACCCCCCCAGCATACATACATCCCAGGGGAACAGCTTACAAAACTCCGCGTGTTGCTCTGCCTTTAGCAAGAACCATAACTTTGCACCAAACCCCTGACAAATAAAAGGGGTTTCCCAAAACAACCCAGAAACTCACTTCTTTTAAGCTAGCAAGTCAAGCAGACATGCCCATCCTAATTTGGGTGTGGGGTTTGTTTGGTTTCCCCCCCACCCCCTAAATTGCTCATTAAAGAAGAAAACAAGCAAAAGCCTTTGATTAGCTCCACAACTGGCATGGTTGTATTCCCAGCTCACCTCCTCTCCCTGGCAGGGTGGTGGGGACAGAGCCTTTTCACCCAATGCCTCCTGCCCCTCACCACCTCGGAAAGCCTGTTCTCAGCCAGCAGAAGAAGGTGACACTGCCCAGGGATGGGACAGTGGCCGTTAGTGACTACTGGCCGCGTACATGATGCTATTCCTCAAGCTGGTGAGTGAGTTCCCAACCAGAACCCCCCTGGTTCTATCATCTCACTTACGAAAAGTGAGTCATTTATAAAAGTCATTAGAGAAAAATGACTATCTGGTGATGGCTAAAGGGACAGTCAATTCTACAAGACCACCCCCATTTGATAGGTGGGGAAACAAGAAGCCAAGGGACTTGCTCAGGGCCATGGGGCAGCTCTCCGGCAAATCAAAGTCTCCCTCTGGCAGCCCAGAATAAGTTTCCCTAAAGTAAAATAAAGCTGCGTTGCACACCAAGCACTTGCTATTCCATCAATAGGCAATTGTAACAGGATACACCTCCTTAGTCTCTAAATGAGTTTTCTTTCCAGCACTACATTATAGACAAATCCCCGGTCACAAAAAACAAATAAATCCCTTTTCACAATCAAATATGCTCTAACCAAGTCAAACAGGGCCACACGCGCGTGCAGCGAATCTGCAAACCTCTTCCCAACTTCCCAGCACGACCATCTTCCCTTCAGGGGGGGAAAAAAAGGCAAAAAGGAAAGAAAAGAAAAGACATTTAATAGAAGAAATGAAGTGGCAATTTCCCAGTTCAGCTGGGGATCAATACGTGGGCTCCTCGTGGTTTCTGTTTCAAAGGGGCTGAGCTCTCACCACCGAAGCCCAGACTGACACAACGCCAGTGCTTGACTTATGAGTACTTCATCTCGGCAAGATATTTTTAATTTAAGTCTTGCCGCAGTTGGGTACGGAGCCATCCGGGCTTTGATTTACTGCTAATTCGTCGCTTCGATTCCTATAACTCTAAACTCAAGTCACCACGCAGTTTAACGCCGAGACGCTCACCAGCAAGGCTCTTTATGAATGAGCGTCGGGGGGGCTGCTGGGGGCATGTGCACGTTCCTCACTTCAGAAGAAACAACAAGTATATAAATATTAACCATCTACACGCGGTCCCCGAGCCCAGCATCATTTCACGATTTCAAAGGAAAACAATACTGGGATGAAAAAAACCTCCACCACCCTCACCTTTCCTCCCCCATGTAGTGTTTTATGCTCAAGGAGAAATAACAAGCGGGTCGGGGTGGCTCATTTTGCGAACATTTACATGCGTTTGGTGCAGCATTGGCTGCGAGAGTTCACCAAGCATCAAGATTTATTCCTCTGGCCCTTGCACAAGCTCAGAGGAGGGGGAAGTGTGTGAGTATATATCATGCAAATGCCTGTAATGGAAACCTATCCCATATTATCTGCATTAGATCCACACATTCGTCCTGTCAGAAGGACAAGGCAAATTCAAGTGCCAGTCAGCTCCCGTAAATTTATTGCCAATGGCTTGGTGGGAAAGCCCCGGCAGACCACTCGTGTATGGATAACATAGCTGGAAGGAAACTCAGAGATCAGGCGTGAAAGCCGAGAGAGAAGGCGACACAAGGTCTCCCTTCTGGGTCACCAGTACAAATCCAGCCACGCGCAGCGGCAGTTTTTGTTTATTCCGACGCAAAAGCAGCCCATGAATCTCAGCCTCTTGGCTTTTGGGTCTGGATTTCTGTTTCATGGCATGCAGTGGAAAAAAAAACACTGGAAAGCCTTCTAGGCAGCAAAGCCTGGAGTAACAGCAAGTCACAGAGTCTGCAAATGACCTCTCTTTTTCTAGTGAAATCCCCCCCAAGTAAGGTCAAAGCCACCTGCTGATAGGCAGCATAGTGGGGACGGAGGTTTCAACCCAACCATTGATCCTGCTGAGGTCTTCAGGCTCTCTTCCAGTCCTGAGAACTTGGTGTCTTCTACAAACATTAGTATTTGAGATAGAAACAGCTGGGAACATTATACTTCAGCAAAGAGCTGGCTTCCTGCATGGCTCCAGGATTCACCTCTGAAGAGCACATGTCCCCAGCAAGGTTCACATTAGCTGGAGCACTGAGCTGCACGGTGTCTAAAATGAAATGACCATTGGGTTTCCAAACCCAATGTTCAAAGCCTTCAGAGCATCTCTAAGGGCTCATCGAGGGGGTTTTTTTGCAAAGTAAAAGGTTGCAGGATAGATGCCACGCTACACTGGCTCCCCTTGCAGGGGACGCAGGGCTGAGGCTTGGCACCTCTTACCTGGGTGGCTGCTCAGCACCTTACGAGATGCAACCAAGCAAGGGCGAGGCAAAATTAGCAGAGCACGCGCACCAACGAAGAACAAAGAAAACCAGACAGTTCCACAAAAAAGAGGAATGCCAATTCCAGAAAATCACCACGCAGACTGTCGGTATCACAACACATCTCTTTGTTGCAATGACCTCTCCATTCCCAAAGGTGATTAAAAGCATTTTGTACCCAATTTTAAAGATATGGGAAACAAGGTTCATAAGAGCACAGCTGCCCCCTGGCCAATGCACTAACCCAAGCTGATGTTTTCTCATTTTAAAGCACCCATCTGTCATGTTAACTGGAAAAATTTCAGTCTTGAAAGTGTCCTGTTCTGACCAAGCACCGCTCTTGGCTGTTGAAGCCCAGGCTCAAGGGCAGGGGACCACTCACCGCTCTCATCTCCAAGTACCACTTGGGGTTCAGTTTGTATTTCATGGTGGTGAGTGAGGATTCCCATGAATAAATGCAGGCTGAGCCTTTTGCCTCTCCGTGCCTCAGTTTCCCAATCTGCACCAGGGGAACGAGAATACTTTCTCACTGTTTTAAAATATTTCAGAGTCTGAGTGAAAAACATCTGGGGAGCCCCTATGTATTTATTTCTGTATTTTTTTGTCACAGGCTCCTTGGGAGCTCAAACCTAAGGGATATAAAGTGCTTTTCACCCGAAGACAGTCATGCAGGGAAGCACGCTCATCACTGATACCCTGCAGTAAGTCAGTGGGTTGCCCAGACTCTCTGCACAGACGGGAAGTCTTGTTGCCTTGGGCGCCTGGAGCGGTTGGTGTCCATTAACTGAGTCTTGCAAGCAAGAAGGAAGGAGTAAGAAAGAGCCCTCTGAAGCCTTTTGTCACACTGGTGGGGACCAGAAAGGGCTTTTTATTTGAGGATCAGGCGGCTTGAGGGCTTTACTATGGGAAACAGTCATAATCCAGATTGCATCCCTAGCTGGGGAGGGGGATTCATGGGCAGGACATGAGACTTTTGAGTCCCAGCACTGCAGCTGCAAAGGGGTGACGTTGGGTCTCAGTCTCAGCTACGTGGGACCTCACTTTAAGGGGGTATTGTGAATAGTAAATCAAGAAGAGCCAAGCGACTCCCAGGACAGCATGCCATTTTGCTCAAAAACACCTGTAGGCAATGCCGAGCAGCAAGCTTTGGCACCGTTAACTCCAAAACTCAAAAGCCCTACCTCTAACACCCTCCCCACGTAGGATCCCAACGTGGAGCATGAGCCTACCGTGCCAGCACAATTCTCAGCTTTTTAGGAAGCTTTTCAGAGTTCCCTTCCAAACAAGAAATTAATTCCTACACAGCATTAATCCTCAGCACTCCCGAGTATCGTAAGACCTTGCAAGGCTTTTCACCCTGGGGCGTGTGAGCGCGCAAATCAAACCCCGGCACTCCAGGAAGGTGGTAGGTTTTATTGCGACCGCTCAACATCGAGGAAATTGGGAGACAGAGACAAAGCAATTCAATAAAAGGAAAAAGATGCAACACAAAAGGGGCTCCAGCATCCCTCCTCCCCTCCTCACCCTGCAAAAACAGAGGAGTCAACACAAAACTGGCTCCGGCAACCCACCGCCCCCCGGGATCTGGCTGCCAAAGACGGTTTCTGCCTCCTCGGCGGCAGATCTCAGCCGCTCTCATGCCTGCGCTGAGCCCTTTGCTTTGCCACATCTACAGGCTGTCTAGCACCAGGCTCGCTGTAGGGTGCAGAGAAGGGATGCTGGCAGGTGAATGCATGAGGAAAGGCTCAAATATTTCCTCTCCCCGTGGAGAAGTTCAGCATCTCTCAGGATTCGCAATAGCACTCATCCCTCTGCTAGCCGGGTGCCCGATTGCACGCTGAACAGATTTAACAGCAGTCTTCAGCGCCTACAAGGCAGTTACAGTTATCAAGCAGAAGCTTCCCAACAGCACCGTGATTGATCATCAGCCTGTATTTTAAAACACCCGTCTTGGACATAAACAACACTTAGATCACGCGGCTGTCATTTATTTTGCATCTTATTGATATGGCCGAGCGCCGCGCTTTTAAGATGGGACAGAAAGGAAAAGCCTTGGACTGGTCCTTTCAGAAAGGAGACAACCCCATGGATGATGGGTCTGGGCAGAGGAGGGAAGAAAATCCCAGGCTTTCGTGACGGGGCTGGGGTTGCATGTTTAAACCCGGCTGCACACGAAAAGCAGACGCACATCTGTTGCACCGCTTGAAGCCCAGCTCTAGTGAAGGGTCCCACGCACAAACAAACAAACACACACTTCCCAAGGCAATTAAACCACAAACAAAACGCTGCTCGCATCCCCAAGACCTTAAGACAGTGGCTTAGCCAGGGGGAGGAAGCACCTAATCTCACACTGGGAGGCACACGCTGTAATTAAAATCACAGAGACGGCGAAGGCAAAGCAACCCCATGCTCCGCTGGTCCTACCCGCTTGCGGATTTAACCAGCTTCTATAAACAAGACCCAGGTGAAACAGAGGGCAGATAAAGAAAACAAGTTAGCACGCTTTATGCCTTCCAAAATGTTTGTGCAGGGCTGGTGCACGCTCAAGATAAGTCTCTGGAAGGCTGCGAGCAGTTGCATTGGCTGTAAAAATCCCCTGGCACTGTCATTGTTCCTCCGGAATAAGAGCATCCCCCGGCAGTCCCAGGGGTCCCGGTCCAAACCTCCCCTCTCTGCACCACTCACCCCCGCGACCTGGAAAGCCTCAGCCCCCCTTTGCTTTCCCCAAAACCTCGCATCCCAGGCATCGCATCCCGGTGGCAGAGGGAAGCCATGAAAAATCAGGTGCGTTTCCAGCGAGCTCTTTGGCACGGCTGCCCGGCGGCAGGGCTGGAAAGCAAAGCGGAGCAGACGCGGGGTGGAAGTTTTACGGGAGAGAAACACAGCCACACGCTTTCCACCTGGTCCTTTCCGCGAAGGCGAGTCCTGCAGGTCCTACAGCCGAATCCGACACGGAAAATGCTGCATCCCTTCCCAGCACAGGGAGCAGATGGGGCCCCAGGAGGAGGTTTTCCTCTGGGCTGGGTATGTAGCAGCCGCATGCAGCCGCTACAAACCCAAACAGCACTTAGCCCTGCTGGGGCTGAGCAAGTGGGTTTGTTTATCTGGGAGGAACTCATCTGCTGCCGGAGTATTATATTTCCACCAAAACAATGTGCAGCTCGGTGTTTAGATCACTTCTCCCTGTCTACATAATTTAAGGGCATATGTCTGGTAAACGAAGAGCATCAATACGCAGGTTTCAGTTGCAGCACACACATGCACGGAGGGAGGGAGAAATCAGCACTGACTCTGCAGCTGGGATTTGGGCAGTCAAACTCTCCAGCACCTTGCAGGAAGGGAGAAGATGGGGGTCCCCCCTTCCCTCCTAGGTGTTCCCCGCCAGGGGTGGCCCCTGTCCCCATCCACCGGTCACCCGGGAGGCGCTGATCCTCCCCGGGAAAAGGGCTCTGCCTCCAGCCCCGTCCAGCTGCGACCTCGTCGGGAGCAGGAAAAGTTTGCAAATGCTTCCAACCCCTCGCCCGGGGAAAGCACTGGGGCACCGAGGGAAGGAAAATACCCCCCGAGGGGGGGAAAATCCGCAGCCGGGGATGGCCGGGGGTGATTAGGGACAGGCTGCGACGCTGGAGCCACTACCTCCGGGGAGAAAAGTTGAGCCTTGTGCATGGGGAAAAAGCTATCGAGGATCCGGGGGGGACACACGGGGGGACACACACACAGCGGGCACCGCATCCCCTCCGCGCTGGGGATGTGGAGGAGAGGGGGATGCCCGGGGGTCCCCGCTGCGAACCCCCCCCAGCATCCTCCCAAGCCGGCCCTGGAGGGGCGGAGGGGCCGTGCCCGGCCACCCCCGGCTCAGCCTGCTGTCCGCGGGGGTCCCTGCCCGCCAGCCCCGACCCCCTCCCCACGACCCGGGGGTGGGCAGAAGCGGTGGGGGGGCACCTCCCAGAGCCCCCCCCCCCGCCAGGTGTGGAGGGCAGGTACCGCTACAGCCCCGCCGGCCCTCCCGGGGCATCCTCCGGGGCATCCTCCCGCTTCCCGGGCGGGGCGGGGGGCTCCTTACCTGGGAAAGCTCCTCGCTTGCTTTGGGTGGGTTTTGGTGTGTATATATATATATA